>LGRX02030779.1:0-18601 GCA_001247695.2 Cymbomonas tetramitiformis | reverse complement strand
ATTCCTTACATGTGTAACGATCTCGCGAGGGGGGCCTATTTCAACTCCCTCCGGCACCCCTCCGATTAAGTGTTAACATTTTGTTAAAATTGTGTTAATTTAACATTCTGTTAACATTCTGTTAACATTCTGTTAACATTCTGTTAACACGAATTATATAATTCCTTAACTTTTTCCCAAGCCAATCATTATTTACCACCGGGATTTATACCACCACTATTAACAGTTCCTACCCGTTAACACTTTTTAACACATAATTAACACTTTTTAACACTTTATTAACAGAAATCTTCAGTGGTGTGTGACGTGGGTAATGCCACTGTCGGTAGCGCTGACATGTGTAGAGTCGCTGTCTGATCCGCTTTCCAGCGGCTGGAACCCACCGGTTGCATGCTGGGCCGAGCGCGTTGCATGCTGGGCCAGGCGCGTCGCCTACTCAGCGGGACATGTTGCATGCTTGGCGGAGCCGGTTGCATGCCCAGGCTGTCTGGTTGCATGCTCAGCCGGGCGTGTCGCATGCTCAGCCGGGCAGGTTGCATGCTTAGCCAGGCTGGTTGCATGCTCAACGAGGCAGGTTGCATGCTGAGACCCACCGGTTGCATGCTGAGACCCACCGGTTGCATGCTGAGCCGGGCGTGTTGCATGCCGGGCGAGGCGTGTTGCATGCTCAGCCGGGCGGGTTGCATGCTCAGCAAGGCATGCTGCATGCTCAGGCGAGCTGGTTGCATGCTCAGCGAGGCAGGTTGCATGCTCAGCTGGGCGTGTTGCATGCTCAGCTGGGCAGGTTGCATGCTGAGACCCACTGGTTGCATGCGTAGGCCGGCTGGTTGCATGCGCAGGCCGGCTGGTTGCATGCGCAGGCCGGCTGGTTGCATGCTCAGCAAGGCATGCTGCATGCTCAGGCGAGCCGGTCGCATGCTCAGCCGGACTGGTTGCATGCTGTGAGGCGCTGGATGGTTGCATGCTGGAATCCACTGGTTGCATGCTGAACCAGGCGTGTTGCATGCTGGTCGGGGCGTGTTGCATGCGGGGACAGGTCCGTTGCATGCTCAGCCGGCCGAGTTGCATGCCGGCGTGGGCTGTTAGGTCCTCCCGCCAGTTGCTGGGTCATGTTCAGCTCCTCCTCGGCCGGACTAGGGCAGGATGCAGCACGTTGGTTGCATGCTGGCGGTATACTGCCCGATCCGCCTGCCAGTTGCTGGGTCATACTCAGCTCCTCCTCAAGGTGCTCAGGTTCGCCCGCCGGTTGCTGGGTCGTGCTCAGACCCTCCCAAGCAGCAAGACGCGCAGCCTCCCATACCGCAAGACGTGCAGCTTCATTCTTCCTCCAGGCTTTCATCCGCTGATCCAAGGTCGTACGCTTCCTCCCACTCCTCGAAGGCTTCGAACGACGGTTAGGCGTATCCTCCCCCGAGGACTGCTCACGGTGTTGCTGCAACCGGTACTGGCTGCAATGAATCTCCATCTCGGACTCGTCCGTGCTGTAGGTTAGGTCCGAGGGGCTCGATCCCAGAGTTGCCGCAAGAACTGTCTCGTCTGGTTTGAGAGGAGCAGGATTGGGAGGTGGGTGTGCTCGTCGAACACGTCCGAACACAGCATGCACAATCGCCTTGCCGCACTGCCTGACCCGCTGGACTGCCGTGGTCCACGTGGAGGCCGTCTTGAGCGCATGGGAGTCAAAGGGGGTGTCCTGCGCTCGTTGTGCCTGCCGACGTCGCCACAAGCGATAGGCTTGCTGTATTGATATCGCCGCCGACGCTTGACGCCGTCGAAGGCGACGGAGCCCAGTCGTCTCCCAAGGTCGGCCTTCTTGAGGTACATTCGTCTTCGGCCCGTATTCTTGCTCCACAGCCCGACGCTGCTCGCGTGGGCTCAACTCTGCCCAGGCCAAGCCCAATGTGCCGCCCATGCGACCACGCAAGCGGGCAAGTATAAGCTCGTCCAACTCGTATTTCCGTTGGCGACGGCTGAAGGGTGTAGTCGCGGGACGTCGTGTAGCATGGCGACGACTGCGCTCAGCCATCTTGTGTGCCTCCGCCGGGGACTTCTTCTTGAGGGTCATGCGTAGTTGTCGTAGTAGGACACTTTCAGAGGTAGCCCCGGCCGGACTTCTCCAGCTCCACGATGTCAACCGTCTACGCTGATCCGCCAGGGAACTCTGGTACACCTCGGAGGCCCCCGGTGCAGCTAGGTGCAGATCCTTGTAGTCGCTGGGCTGAACTGTTGGTGCCGCGTGATGAGCTCGGATACGTGGGGGAGGTCCATCAACATTACCGCGGTCAATTGGGACACCGTGTTCGGCACAGTAAGTCTCCCAACAAGGATGTGCTGTCGGGGGGGTTATCGGCGGAGTCAATGATCCCCGAGCAGGGGGAGGATCCTCCACCGAGAGGGGTCGTCTGCTCAAAATGGTTGCGCGCCGTGCGCGCTCTCGGCCACTGAAGGCAATCCGTGATGAACGGGGCCTCGGGCTGACGGTGGAGGGGGGCCGTGCGGCCACACCATGGGGCGAGTCTGATGAAGCCTCTGTGCTCACTGGCATGCAGCGCTCGCAGTGAGACGGGCTTTGTCGGGGTACAGGCGGTGGCCTCGTCACGTGACGTCCGCGAGGGCCATGAAGGACGGGCTGCCACATTGGTATAGGGCTGCCTCTGTCCACGGGGTCGATGGGGATTTACTCCTCTTGCCCGGGAGCCCCTGTCGGCTCCCCACTCCGAAAAGCTGGATCCTCGGTGCTCGTGATGTCACACAGGGCACACAGATCCCCATAGAGGTCCACGTCAACATCCGCCAGAGTGAGGACCTCCTCCATCATTTCAAGCTCTTCGGGGTTGAGGGAATCCTCCTCGACTCTCTCCTCAATGACCTCCACGCAAGCCGCCACTTGCCCTGGCCTTCGCGCCAACCGTGCCGGGGCGTTGGCCTTCCAGATTGCCCACTTCTTTTCGTCTGTGCAATTGGCCACCAAGTGCTCGAGACTGCCACATGCAAAACAGGGCCGCTCCCTCACCGCAGGTGCCGGTCGGGATCCTTGGGTCGCCGTCGTGCTTACGGTCACCGGGGCCGCTGTTGCCGAGTCGCCCCCGGCAGTCCCCGGCTCCCACGTGAGTGCCGCCAACGCAGGCCTCCTCGGGGGCCACCTAGACCGACCAGCCGGGGTGCTGCGTGGTGGGACTTGCCGTTGTCGGTGTCCCATCTCCAACGCCACCTTTCGGGCGATGGTGTCGTGGAGAACCGCGTCCTCCATCACCTTAGCCGTCTCAATTTCCGTGGCCACGGAACGGACCTTCAAGATGGCGGAGGTGTCGGACCGTCCGAGTCGACGTTGTTCATCTTCCCACTGCTCCGGGTGACTGGTGTCCAGCCCCAGATCCGCCAGCTTGGAACCCACTTGAACGCTGTGTCGTAGTCCACCCCAAAAGAGCTCGAGAAGTTCCAGTTTGGTAACCTTGCCGCAACCCCGTACTACGTCCGCCACAAAGTTGACGGTCGCGGTTCGGGTGGTGATGCGGGTGTAGAAGGCACCGGTCTTCTCCTCCGATCGCTGCCTCGTTGAGAGTAGCTCCGACTTCAGCCGCTTCAGGGCGTCCGTGGTGATGTCCACCGACAAGGCAAGGTCGCCCATGAACCGTGGCACCGTTGCGTACCTCGCCTTCCACGCCTCTCCTTCGCTGCCTCCTGGCGCCATCTCCTCGACGTACAGCTTCTGGGCCTTGGCCAACTTGGCAGTCTTGACCATCCATAGCAAGGTGGAGACGCTGAGCTGGTTGCGTCCTTGCGCCTCACGCCGAAAGCTGGGAGTAGTGAGCGCCGCAATCACCGTCATGTGTTCCAGAAGCGCATTCACCGCCACAGAGAACTCCTCAAGGTCGTCCATGGCCCGGCCCTTCGTGTAGTGATCGCCGGGGAACTCCGGGAGGTCCTCCACCAGCTTGTAGATGCCCCTCAAGAGCTCGCTCTCGTTCTTGATCGCGGTCTGGTAGGAGCGGTCGTCGGGGGTGTACATCGCCATGGGGTCCTCCGGAGCTCGTGCCACCCCGGCAGGTGGTCCCGTTGCTGCCGCATGCTGTGACGCCGTCGGTGAGAAGGTCGCGGCGTCGGCAGAAAGTCGGTGGGAAGGAGCCGGGAATGTGGAAGGGGCAGGCTGTAGAGGGGGTTGGGGCGTCTCAGAAGATGGCCCAAACGATGCAGCCAGGTACCATGGAGCAGCACATACCTCCACCCAGGCTTGTAGCCCATCCAGCTCGTAGATCTCCGCCTCCGACTCCGTGAAGGCGTCCACCACCGGTCGTCTCGGGCATTGGTGCCATTGTGACGGAATTCTGGGACGCCTCGTGCCTCGAATAGACTCCTCTGCCACCGAGCGGTCCACCAAGAGGGCGTAGGTGGAGGTCTCGGTGGTGTGCAACGGACGTATCTCGGGGAAAGAGGTACCGCCGGCCCCGCTCAGAATGTATCGAGTAGGACTCAGCCCAAGATTGTCACAGACCTTCAAGGCTGCCGACAGACCATGGCGCGAGGAGGTGATCTCAGGTAACGTCGCTGTAGTGACCAATTCACCCGGGGGCACCCACAAGGAATCCCCTTGGGGAGTGACCACTAACAGACGTGTAGTTGACGTCGACGGTCCCGCCCCCCCAGTCGGGTCACCATCAGGGTCATCTCCAGGGTCGTCACCAGGGTCGTCCTCCGTGTCCTTATAGTCGCTACTCCGGCTTTGTGATTCTTCATCGGCGGCGTGCGACTTCCCATCCTTCCAGCCCAAGGCAAGCTGTCCCCCGCTGGTTGCATGCTGGGAGGCGCCGGTTGCATGCTGGAACCCACTGGTTGCATGCGGAGCTAGGCGTGTTGCATGCGGGTCGAGGCGTGTTGCATGCTGAGACAGGCCCGTTGCATGCTCAGCCGGTCGAGTTGCATGCTGGGCGAGGCGTGTTGCATGCTCAGCCGGGCGGGTTGCATGCTGTGTTGCATGCGGAGTTGAGCTGGTTGCATGCGAAGCCGGGCGTGTTGCATGCTCAGCCGGTTGTGTTGCATGCTGTGTTGCATGCTCTGCCGAGCTGGTTGCATGCTCCGCCGCTCCCGCTGCACGCTGCGGCTGGCCCCCACCAGCCCCGCACACCACAGGGGTGTCCAAGCTTGCCCGGCGTCTTCTTGCCAGACGCCGTTCCTCGGCCACCTCGCCCTCCGCTGTAGCAGCCTCCAGCTGAGCCATGCGATCGCGCAAGCTTCCCGCCTCGGATTCCGCAAGGAACCGAGCCGTCTCAGCGCGCACCACCCGCTGCAACACCTTCTGGTCCGTCATCTCCTTCCTCCGATGCTTCTCCAACTTGAGACGCCGTTCTCGTCGTCTGCGGCTATGCTGAGTGCCCGCCGCAGACTCATAGCCGGAGCCGGATGTCGTGCTCCCAGGTTGAGACGCGTGAGCTTGGGAGAGGTCCTCGGTCACCACGTCTTGGGGCTCCGTGTGTATGGGCAAGGTTCTCCCAAGAGTCTCCGGACCCGAAGCACGACGACGATGATGTGGCTGGTGGTTTACCACACCCTCGTCAGGAGAAGTATCGGTGTGGGGAGTCGGTTCCATCAGCGGTGTCGGATACAATCGTTGGGGGACCACTCTCATATCAGTCGCCACCGCCCGCTCTGCAGCTGCCATGCGCTCTCGTGCTGCCCACCATTCTCTAGCACGTGCCTCTGACGCAGGGTCAACTCCATATATTGGAGGTGGAGGCGGTGGAAAATAGGCGGGTAACGTCCACGGGTCCCCGTACGTGGTCGACATCGGCGCGGGAGTGTACGGGGCGTGTGTCAATACGCCTGGGGCATGGTGTTGTGGCATGCCGTAGGGCCAGAGGCCTGGTTGCTGGCGGGTTGCATGCTCGGCCTGCCAGGTTGCATGCGGTTGCATGCTGGTTGCATGCGGTTGCATGCTGGTTGCATGCGGTTGCATGCTGGCTGCATGCGGCTGCGCGCTGCCCCAACCACCCTCTTGTTGTTGAAACACAAAAGGAGGGGCTGGGGATGGGCCGTGCAAGAACTGGCCCTGAAACATGCTGGGTTGCATGCCACCTGACATATGTTGCATGCCAGGTTGCATGACAGGTTGCATGCCAGGTTGCATGCCAGGTTGCATGCTGGCGGGCGCGCTGAAGGGCATGCCGAAGGGAAACTGAGCCACGTCCGGGACATGTTGGTACATGTCAACAACTTGGCCAGCACTGACCCCTGCGATGGAAGCGGTTGGTGGAGAGGGGTCTGAGGGGGTCAGTGGCACGGTGGAAGCGGTGGAAAGGCCCGAAGGTCCAGGCGCGGTGGAAGCGGTTGGTGTAAGGTCTGAGGGGGTCAAAGGGAATGTGGTGGTGGAAGGATCCATAGCGGTGGTGGAAGGGGGCGAAGGTCCAGACGAAAGCATCAAAAGTCAACTGTCGGTCAACCGTATGACAGTTATGACAATATGACAACTATGACCGTGTCAAATATGGTCGTATGGCGTTTCCAGAAATACCAGTCCAGTAGAGCCAGCCAAAATACTGCCAAAAGCTGGCCAAAATACTGCCAAGAACTTAGCCAGAAGGTATAAGGAACTTCCCTAGGAGTTGGGAGGTACTTCCACCATACTTAAGGCTGATAGGCTATTTTTAGCAGCTAGTGAGAATACAAGATCTGGCCCCAAACTTGCTCAGATTGTTAACAAACTAAAAAGATACTTTTTATTTGTACTTTTTGACAATAGCCTCCGGCGGCTTTGCTTAGTTATGTTGCTGAGAGGAGCTCACTTTCCCCCCCCATACTTAAGCCTCTGCCGGCATCCAAGATCAGTAATCTGAGCATCCGCATCATCACAACCACATCCAGCCAAAAGCGAAAACGCGGGTCCACTAAAGACGTCTACGCGCATATCTTGCCAGCTTTACAGCCGTCGGAGTGGACCAGCCACGAACATTCTTAAGATCAAGTCACAAATCTCGCCCAGAGCCTCAAGAAAAAGCAATCCAACGCAGATCTCAACCAAATCCCACACAAAGAAGATCTCGTAGCGAAACTTTTCCGTGTTTTTAGTGCACGTAACGCGCGCAATTCGAGCCGTCAAACGCAAGCAGAGCTAGCTCAAAACGCAAACGCAAAAGTCGCCATCCGTAAAATCTCATACGCAGATCCCAAAGGTCCGTAGAACGTATTCAACATCTGAATACCAATTTGTACCAGGCACACATTCCTGATAACTTTATTCATATTTCTTTTCTTTATTTTCTTCCTTATTTTTCTTTCTTTCTTTCTTTTTATATTTTTCTGCTGTTTTTGGTGTGTAATATTAACTTCACAGTCTTATATTCCACTGTTTTGTTGCATGACATACTCTGGCTTCTAGCCTAGAATTACAGTCACTTTTCCGATATAATGTCTGGTCTCAGACCTAATACATCTATATCCTTATGTTCAGTCTTGGCATACAGCCTAACACTAACATGTAAGACTTGTCCTTAATTCATTCTCTTGATCAACACTAACTGAGGTCCACTTTTCCAAGCTTCCCTTTCAACATGTTGCTCTCTAACAATCACTAGCAGGATTCCTGTATTGACATCTGCCATCGACCAATCATGTGCACATATATGCCTGATTCTGGTACTCCTCCACCAATCATCAGGCAGATCACGATATTGCCATTGCAGATCTTTCTGGAATCCACCAGATCCTCAATATAATTATTGTCATTGCAGATCTTCTCCTGAAATCTGCCTTGCCATCAATTATTTCTTCATACAGCTGTGACCGGCATGCAACAAGGCCCTTGCAGCATGCAACCACCCGTCACCAGCATGCAACCTGGCATATGTAGCATGCAACCTGGTCTCTGTGGCATGCAACCTGGCCTGTGTGGCATGCAACCAGACATCTGTAGCATGCACCCTGGCCCATGTAGCATGCAACCTGACATTTGTAGCATGCAACCTGGCCTCTGTCGCATGCAACCTGGCCCCAGTGGCATGCAACCCGACATCTGTCGCATGCAACCTGGCCTTTGTCGCATGCAACCTGGCCTCTGTGGCATGCAACCTCGCACATCTGTCGCATGCAACCTGGCCTCTGTCGCATGCAACTCGGGCCATCTGTGCAAGCATGCAACCCGCAACATCTGTAGCATGCAACCTGGCCTCCGTGGCATGCAACCTGGCCTCTGTAGCATGCAACCTGACATCTGTAGCATGCAACCTGGCCTCCGTGGCATGCAACCGGGCCTCTGTAGCATGCAACCTGACATCTGTAGCATGCAACCTGGCCTCCGTGGCATGCAACCGGGCATCTGTAGCATGCAACCAGGCATCTGTGGCATGCAACCAGGCATACGCAGCATGCAACCAGGCATTTGTATCATGCAACCACTCGTCGGCAGCATGCAACCAGATCTCTGTAGCATGCAACCCCGCTGCTCGTACCTCCCGGTACAATATTTGCCGTCTGGTGTTGGGTTTGTGTCTCGACTTTTCTCTTAATCATTTGCATAAGTGCCTTACCTCTTGTTGGGGTGCCTTCCCTTATAGTGGTTAATGCTTGTTCCGGTTTTCTTGTTCTAATAAACATGTGTCTGCCATTATGGGTTATTAGTCGGAGTAGTTTGTAACCATGGGGTGGCTGGGCGTGTTGTCGCGCGGCCCTGATTGCTTTGGTCCTGTTTCTTCTGTGTCTGCGGGTTTGCATATTTTTGTTGTTCTTGCCGTTGTGCGTTGTCCGCTCGCGACCTTGTGTTGCCATCTTCAGAGACGTCGTTGCTATCGGTGTCAAGAGCAGAGGGGTTATAGTCAGTGCGGCAGTTTGTCCCGGCCTGGTTGTGTCACGTTGTGCTCGTCGTGGGCTGCTTTGTTCAATTCGCCTCGGTGTCGAGTTTATGGTCACAGCGTTACTCTGCCTCAAAACTCCCACTATAACGCCCCTAATATGAATCTTCAGTGCGTGAACAACAGATTTGTACAGTGCGTGACCGACCGACCGAGCGGGTTTAGGTTTTTTAGTTCTCTCACTGATTATTATAAAACTTTTTACACTCTCGATAAGTGAACGGTACACTGCATTCTGGCTCACTAGGATATATCGTTTGGATACATCCCTCTGTTCAGGGGCCTTTCTGCCTAGATCTCAGCACCCCATCGTCTAGCGGACCATGTGTTAGCGTAGTGTTTAGTGATAAACAACTCGATGCCTCATAGGAAACCATACGCTGCTAGGTCGAGTCTACATCAAGACATTACATCATCGCCATTATTTGGCACCCGAGAAGAAATCGCTACGCTTCGTGTGGTGTTCCACACAACATTGTAGATTACACAATACCCAAATAAGGGTTAACTCCGTTATTCATATCGTTCGTTCGATTTGTTTGAGACATTTATCGTCACATGATAAGTTCAAAGAAGTGCGATGCCGGGCCTCCATTAACTTGCCAAGTTGTCAAGGGCTTCGCCATTACAAATATACATATGTACATATCAAGTTAAAGAATTATGCCTTATATGTGCCCTTTTGATACTTCTCTATTACTATTCTCAATATGTAGTACATAAGCAAGCCTTTTGCTTTGCACCAAAGATGAGTTGATATTGAGAACCGAGCGGAGGTCGGAAAGAGCAGGGTCTTCAACCTGGTGTTGCTAACCATATGTGCTCGGCAGGGAATGAAGGCGGAGGATTCTCTCTCGAAAGGGTTACCTACAGCATGCTCCAGCGATTTTGCTCGGAAACCCATACACCAGAAAATTACAGGTTCCATGAGATAACACATAACGCCTGGTTGAACATTTGTGTGTGCTCAGGATTATACAACTTAGCCATTGTGTGTTTATCACGTGAGCTCTAGTAAAATTGTGCTGTTAGAAGATTGATAGATAGTATTTCGTCGCATAAAATAAATACGATAGTAATCGACCTTCTCCTTCAAAAGCAGTTTCCATGTGCTGTTCCCAACTTATACCGAAGACACATATTTCCTCGGTTTCTAGCAGCTGCTGCAGGTCTCGAACTTCGTGGTTTTCAGCCTTGAGGACTAAAACATGGTATCCGGCCGCTTTTCGATCCATCCCTTAACCGCATCAAGACTTTTCACATGCTCTACGATCTGGGAAAGCCTTTTAAGGTCCTTAAACGCCGAGGCGCACTTCTCTACATTTTCAAAAAACTCTGTAAGAAGCATAAAGATGCAGATATCTGCAAGTGAAAGCCTGGTCCCTACCGCATGCTCATCTCCTCCCAGACAGGATTCCAACTTAGCTAATGAACCCGGCAATTCTGAGTCGTACCACTTCACCACGGCCACTTTTTTCTCCTCTTCTGCCTTCATGGAGCGTATCACTTGGAAGGCATCCTTGATATCACGTACGTGCTCGCAGACCGCATCGATTCTTGCTGCTTCGATCTCTGAGTCCCCTAACATCTGAAAGCGCTTCGCCAGAAACCGCTCGATAGCCTTGGAGTGCCCGAGTTGGACTCCTTCCGTTTCAAGCACGGGCAGCCTCCTGGTAAGCTCAACTCCCGAAACCCGAAAGATAACTGTCAAAACTGACACAAAATTGTTATTACAAAACGTTCAGCAAGTGTGATAGGCGTGTGAGGAGTACCTACCCCATGTTTCTCGTAAACGAACCGTCCTCTATCGCCTCTTTAAACTGGGGTGACTCTGGACGTCCATCAACAAACTCAATCGGAAAGCGGAAGTCTTCGTATTCCACGCCCGCTATGGCAAATAACATGCGTGACGACTCCGCCGCACCTGAATTAACAACCAGAAAATAAAAAGTTTACTTTCATCGATACGAATACAAACGAGATATAGAGCGTTGTATGCAGATTAAATTCGTGTTCACGATTCCCGCCAGGATATGCGATTCTAACACAAACTCCCAACGATGTTCCCAAGTTGGCAGGTAGGGTTCACATTTATTCACAATATCCAAGGCATACCGCGTAAGTCAAAATAAATAAGTTTGTAGCTCATTAGTTTAGGTTCTTTGAGGTGTTGGCGTAGCGTCCCGTAGCTTGCTTCGAGCTCTGCTTCAAACGCGTTTGTGCCAATCTGTCATAAGTAAACTGTCGATATATTCTCGAATCAATGATGATGCGCATTTCGGATGGAAGCGCTTGACATTCGATACCAGGATGGACCTCTCGAAAACAAGCCTAATATGATTATTGTGTAGCCCTAACCCTCACATTCTTTTTGGTTAGTCTTTGAAACGTTCTCGAGACAGCTCACTCCTCACAGTTTGAGTTTCAATATCTTTCAGTAGACACCAGTCAGTTCAGAGTTGTCAGTTGAGCCAGATTGAGATACTTAGGTACTCTGGGTACTCTGATGAGGTATTAGCTCCAGATACTTAGCTACTTGACCTTGTACCCGGTACTCTGGGAGCCAGAGGCTTTGGATCGGTCAAATTTAGAATTTATGGCTTAGGGTTTGTAACTGTCGTAGAGTCCGAAGCCTCTGAGCTAAAATGTAACACACCTCGAATAATCGATCCTCGATCGCCGCGGCTCAGAGACTCCGGTTCCGGAGTAGATACTTAGCCAGATCAGACGAGAGAGTAGAGAGTCATAGGTCATAGAGCCCTACGCTACAAGTAGTTGACTAGCTACTCTGGGGCCAGGGCCTTCGGATCGGTTAAATTTAGATGTTATGACTTAGGGTTTGTAACTGTCATGGAGTCCGAAGGCTCTGGACTTTTATGTCACGCCCCGAAAAAAGGTTGTTCAAATGACCTAAAAATTTAAACGTTCCTTTTGACATGTATTCGAAGGTATACATAAGTCTTACTTTTTGGATTCATGCTTTACTTTTCCTTTTATTGGCCATGAAAGTCGCAGAATTACGGGAGAAACCAACAGAAAAAACTGTGGTATGGAATAATTGATACAAATCAACATAATTTTTTCAATACTCACTTATTTTCAAGCATTCAAATCGCAAAGCAAACTAGTTTTTGTCAACATCAATATTATTGAAAGTGCTGCTATCTATATATGTTGAAATCTGTATAGGCAGCCCTGACCGGGAGTCCCCGCGGTGCAGGCCCCTATGACAGATTCCTAGGTAGCCAACACTGGACCGTGACTGATCCGTAAGCCTGTCCTGTGACACACCGAGTGCCACAGGTAGCTAGACTCGAGACCGTTCCGACTCCGTGACCGTTCCGGGTATATCTAGCTTAGGGTTTATTTCTTATGAGAGTTTATCTATATTGGTTCACTGACTTACTGATATCTTGAACCGGGATATTCCAGTAGGTCGTGGACCCATTCCACGCTATATTCCACAGCTAATTTGGACATGATTGGCTAAAACAGCCGCTTTGAGAGGTGGTGCGCAACGGCGCGTTTGGGTACGAGTGGGAAATTTGAGATGAGCAGTTCGTAAGTGCGTCTTTGAGCCGCCGCTATGGGGATTCGACCTGCGGACCGGGCTTCGTTGGCGCAATGTTCGTTTACGGTATTACGCTTGCCCTGATCCCGCTTGCTACCGATTTTTGGGCTGGTGGCTTAAGCACCTTCGACCTCGACGACGTCTTCCAGTGCCCCTCGCTCGCATGGCTCTACCGCTCTTTCCGTGATTGTGGCGTCGCATTTTCCCCACGACATTACCCGGACGCGCCCCAGCGTACCATCTCCCATCAGGCTTTCAGAGTTATGGTAGTTCACACTAGAGCAAAACGGTCCCTCACGAGGGACTCCGACATCGACGCCTCGTTGAGGCTCACTGACGCGGTTCGCAACACGCCGACGGCTAGATCACCGGCTGTTACGAACCCCGACCATGCTTCCAACACCGACGCCGACGTTGCGACGAGGAAGTATCTGCAGGAGCAGCCCAAGCTTGTGGACGAGGTCTACAAGGGGCGGCTCCATCGGACATGGGCCAAGGGTATCCGCGAGGATATCCTTGGCGACAAGAAGCATTATTTTAGCGGTACGAGTGACGCGGGCCTCCTCTCCGATGTGGTGGTTCAGCTACGTACGGAGTTCGAGTCCACTGGGTTGGACCTCGTCTCGTTCGACCTTGACGACCCCCAGGCTCTGGTGGTGGGCAAGGTGAATGCGTTGTTGTACGACGTGCTTGGTACTTGGCCTCATCATTGAGAAGCACAACAACGCGCACGTCTGGCTTACGGGTACGGACGCGTCTGCCGACCGAGATGGGCGACGAGCGCTAGTGGACATCGTCAAGCGCAGCGTACCTGTTGCGTTGCGGGAGTCCTTCCAGCAGGAGCACGCACGCCGCGCTGAGTTATCCCGCAAACGTTGACCCGCAGCCGATCTTGGCTCGGGAACAACGTTTGGTGCGGGATAACAAGGCAGCCGACTGGACACCCACCGAGGCCACCAGGAAGTTCAGCCTGTACAGCCGGCTTGAC
This sequence comes from Cymbomonas tetramitiformis, assembly GCA_001247695.2. Lineage (NCBI taxonomy): Eukaryota > Viridiplantae > Chlorophyta > Pyramimonadophyceae > Pyramimonadales > Pyramimonadaceae > Cymbomonas > Cymbomonas tetramitiformis. The sequence goes on along the minus strand of LGRX02030779.1, from coordinate 5,208 downwards.
CCGGTGTTCTACGCCGCGGTCAAGGTGCGTTACCCCATGGTAGCCGATCTCGCGGCGGTTTCCCTCGGTGCTCTGCGCTCTCTGGTTGTGGAAATTTATCAGGCATGGGCGCAGACGGACGTCGGGAAGGCCTTGCTGGCTAAGCCCGCAGGTGGTGGCACGTCGGCCATGCTCACCAGCAGCGAGCACCAGGCGCTACTGGACACAATCAACGAGCTGACCGCGCTGGTTCAGCAAAGGTACGAGGCAGCTACGCCGGTGGTGCAGCGGCAGCAGGACCCGCCGCAACGGCAGCACTGTCAGGGATATGACCGATGACATATGTATCATACGTGTCATACGTGTCATACATGTCATACCATGTCATGTCATGTCATGTCATATGTCATAATGACATACAGTCGTCGAGTATTGTCAGTACGGTCGACTATGACATGTACAATCGTCATGTCTGTCATCCACCTAAGGTGAGTGACATCTGTCATCGAGAGGCCAGGTATTGGCATCGAGATGGCTAAGCAAGACAAGTCTTGAAGAACCGAAGTGTTCTGAGAAGACGCGTCTTCGCTTCAAGCATGAAATGAACAACATGCGAGTATCAAAGGCTGTTTCGACCAGCCGATACGGGAAGTTCACCCAGTGCCCTCGGGTTCACAACCCGATGGTGGTAACGCATGAGATTGCGTGAGGGCACTGGAAGTATATGAGGAGCATTGGGCTCATGCAAGCACTTCTGGACACCATAGGTTACTGCTGCACTCATACCCCACCAAATACTTGCGCGTGCTTGCTACAGTTCAATAGCAGCCGCGTCACATATTAGGTTCGTATAGAACCGTGACAGTGGTATATCTCCGCTCAGGCGAAGAACGAGAACACGAGTGTGTGCAACAGACTTGATATATTTCATATATAGATCTGTATACGGTGCGACAGAGCTCGCACATATATATATTTCGAATATCTTCACGCATACGACAGCATTCGCTGCAATATCGTCAGCGAACGGCGGAGTGTGCAACAATATCATCAGCGCGATCATATTCGCAGCTAACAGCATATCATCAGTGAATAAATAGCGACAAGGTGTGCGCACGAGCGTACGAATCGTACATGTATGCTGTCAAAATATCGCAGGGTTGGTACGGTATGCGAGAATCAAGCGCGCGAACGAAAAATGATCGTCGGTATATATGATTCGCATCAAGCGCGACAGGGACGCACGAAATTTCGTTATCAGCGCATTCACATTCGTACTGTGCGACAAACACCAGCGACAACGACATACGCATTCATACTGTGCGAAAGAGATGTGCGACAGCGATGTTCGCAAATGTTCCGCACGAATCGTTCATTGCGACGCACACGTACGATGATTTTAGCTCGTTCAGTGCGACGCACACGTGCGATGATTTTAGCTTATGCAGGGGACGCATGATTTGTGGTGCATCGGCATACAGCGCGACATACATATGTGTTAACCGGAACTTTGCATTGTAGAAGGCAAACGCGTGGTCAAGCCCAAAGATGCGCGGGCACCAAACCGCATGGTACAAGTGGTATATGGCTTCAAGTAGAAGGCAATTGACAATTTCACTAGCAACCGCGTCTTCGTGGGACCTGATGCGACAGTAAGGTAGCACAATTTGTATTGGCGGTTTTCAGCAGTTCCGCCGGACTCCTCAGGATACCCATTCCACAATAGCTTGTACACGTCGTCCCGTTGGAGCATGTTTAAATTCAAGGAATTGCTTGAGCTTGGCGGGGGTGGTGTATACGACGACGAACCGTTGACGATCGGCTTGAACGGTGCAGTCCTCGGTAAGTTGCTTGTAGTTCCTATAAAAAGATTCCAGATTGAGCTGACGCGTGTAGAACTTATTGCTCTTGAAATTCCACCCACAAGCCGAAAGCAACTGCTTAAGTAGGTCTAGGAAAAAAGGTGCGGAAGGATTATTCCCCACGGCGCGGATATTAACCTCAAGACCTTTTTGCATGGTTGCCCTCTCCACAGTCCACTTAGCTTGCTTCCAGTCGAACAGCAGGGACAAGAGGTCAGTGGCCTCGTGGGGAATGGGTGGGAGGGCGTCAGAGGATGGAAAATGCTCAGCGATGACCCACGTGTTCTCGGGAGAAAGGAACTCGCCGTTGAAAAAAGCTAGCATCCCGGTGCGGTGCTCCGGCATGCCGTCGGTGTCCTCGCCAGCGTCATGAAGGCGAAGCAAGTTGTTAGTTTGTGCAACCGCCTTGAAATCACTGTATGTTTTGATCGCTTCAAATTTGAGTAGCCTAGGACGATGGTTCTTGACGTAGGAAAACACTTGCTTGTAAGTAACTCTTTGTGGTAAGCCCTTCAGACCATTAAGCTCCTCCCATATTTGCATACAGTAGGTGCCTTGCGCTCCTTGATCCAAGTGTCTATTTCCCCCTTCACTATGGGATGCAAGCCTTTGCCATGAAACTCTTGGTGGGAGTGTGCACCACGCATGAGAAGAGAGAATCTTTCCTTTGTGTCACTGCAAACCCTACTTACAAGCTTGAATCGTAATGGGCACTCGTGCGTCTTGTCAAGCCTGCACTTGTAGGTTTGAGTTGTACCTCGAAACTTCTTGGAAGTGTAGGCCGCTGTAGTAGCTTTCACGAAGCCGTCGGGGCATGCATAGAGACCGCAACTTATTCATACACTCCTCCACTGAGTCCACACTGGTCAGTAGTTTATCCCAAGGTTCTTCGTCTACTAACTTCTTGCGAGCTCGTTTAGACTTAGTGCCCTCCGTTGGCACATCGTCCTCGTTATCCTCGTCAAAACTCTCGTATGCGGTAGCTACCTTACTAGGACTAGCCCACTCAAGAGCACCTTCCTCCATGATGTTCTTCGTTTCGAAGTGAGATAAGTAATGAATGGTGTTCTTAAGGGAACACGAAACCGTGTTTACCGTACACGTGACTAACGAAGTGTCATATTCGATCGTTGCGAGTCGATCTACTGAGAAAGTTAATCCATTTCTAACCGGATGAAAAAGTTAATCCAAAAAGGTCAAAAATTTAATCCGGAATAAACCTGAGCCTTTCGAACTGTGCTACGGCGTGTCACCCATGTCGCAGCTTGATATGTTCCTGGTGGAGGCCGCTCAGTCTGCCAGTGGGCGACGCAAAGGAGGGGTAGGGACTGCACATGCATGTGTATCTCGTTTTTCGTCGCAGTTGCGGGACGCGAGAAGCAGACTTGAGCTGGCGCAGCAACGACAGCGAGACCTCTTCGATCAGCGGCATGGGCAGCGGAAGTACGCAGTGGGCGACCTTGTCTGGATAGAGGCTAAACACCTCACAGAGAAGCTCATGGACAGGTCTCTGTGCAGGAAGCTCAGCAAACGCTGGCACGGGTCGTTAGCTGTGACAGAGCGGTTTTTCAGTGATATGCAGGCGGGCCTTCCTGAGGCTGACTGTGGCGCACCAGTAGCGTACCGACTGCAGCTACCTCCTGGCTGGCGTATACACGATGTCTTCGCACAGCACCGGTTGAAGCCGTACGTGGACGGAGCAGCCACCTTTGCCTCACGCTGACAACCAACGATTCCAGAGGCAGTGGTGGTGGATGGTCAGCGTGAAGCACATGTGGATCGTATCTTGGCCCGCCGAGTTCGTATTTCCCGCGGCAAGGAAATCGAGGAGTGAAAGGTGCGTTGGACTGGATATTCTAAGGCCCACGACTCGTGGAGAACTCGAGACAAGCTAGATCGAGGGGCCCCTCTGCAGCAGTTGAGATAATTTGAAGCTGCGCGTGTAGCCATGGAATAAGGCCAGGTGCGCGACGCGGCCTTACGCCGCCGAGAACGACGCCGTGATACAGCAGCCCCCACCGTGTCGGCACTGTGTTTTTCATCGTCTCCCATGCTAGGGACACCTTGGGAAGAGGAGCCGGAGGACAATTCGAAGGAATGCCTGCCCTGGAAACGCCGAGAGAGAGTGTCTTTCTCCGCTTGCGAGGTTGGGTAGACCGTGCGCTTCGCCATGCACTCCGGCCTACCACAGTTTCTCACCTCTTCAATGCCTTTGCCTAAAAGGCACACGTTGTGGTAGCTCGCACCGCAGTGCGAGCACCTGTGCACTCCACGTCCATCATCCTTCTCGCAGATGAAGCAGCACTCTTCAGGTGCTGGCGGTGGGGGGGAGGGCGGAGGCATGTCGAGCCCACCTAATTCATACCACACCAAAATCATGCGCGTTTACACAAGCAGCGTTTCAGGCATTATCCATACGCATGACTATAGCTTCTCCCAACATGTGATTCGAAAAGGTGCTCACCATCTTCATGCCCTTTATAGCATCTATCGTATGCTATTGTGAGGGGATGATCGAAAGCATTCCAATCTAATGCTTTCCTCACGGCGGTCTTCGGACCTGGCAGCTCCCCCAGTCGTTTCGTCGCCTGTATGTCGTGCATGTTCACGACAGTGGGTTCCGATCTTCCTCCGCTAGGCTCGACGCATTCCTTGCGACCGCACTTAAACAAATTTCTCTTTAGCCCTCTTCCCTCTTGACACTTTGGGTGGTAGTGCAACTCGCACACCTTGCATCGTGTTACGAAAGCCCCCTTATCACAATAGCAACACCCATCTTCCGGAAGTACCTCTTTACATGCACCACACTGCACCGCCGGATACTTTTTATTCGCACAGCTAAAGTGAAAGTTCCTATTGCAAACCCTACAAGTCTGCGCTGGAATTAGTTTACTGTCGCATCCATCGACATGGCAGCGGTGGTATTCAGGGGCGTTTCGGGGCATTTTCCCCGCACGGGTTTTGGCAGGCGCGTTGTTTCCGCCTCGGTTTCTTGAGGTCATTGCAGTTTCCGAAGTGCTATCTAGTTCTAAGAAGTGTTCTTCAAGAATGGTTTCCGCTCGCTTGCACCAACTAGGGCGCTGAGACGCAGTAACTGTGCATGCATGTGTGACGTCAGCTCAGTATAAATCGAGGACAAAACCGCCCAAGCATTTCGGGTACGTCGATGGATCTGGGATCGGATCCGACATACGAGAAATGTTCATGCACGTGTGACGTCAGCTCAGTATGAATCGAGGACAAAACCGCCCAAGCATTTCGGGTACGTTGATGGTTCTGGGATCGGATCCGACATACGAGAAATGTGCATGCACGTGTGACTTGTCGACTCGGTATAGGACAAAACCGCCCAAGCATTTCGGGTACG
>LGRX02030778.1:0-16940 GCA_001247695.2 Cymbomonas tetramitiformis | reverse complement strand
TGTGTCATCGGTCATTTTGTCAAGTGTCATAGGGTGGGGTGTGTCATCGGTCACTTTTCTTAAGTGTCATAGGGTGGGGTGTGTGTCATCAGGTCATTTTGTCATGTCATAGGGTGGGGTGGGTGTCATCGGTCACTTTTCTTAAGTGGCATAGGGTGGGGTGTGTGTCATCGGTCATTTTGTCAAGTGTCATAGGTGGGGTGGGTGTCATCGGTCATTTTTCTTAAGTGTCATTGGGTGTCATTTTTCTTAAGTTTTCTTAAGTTTTCTTAAGTTTTCTTAAGTTTTACTTATATCACCGACGTATAACTCCATCGGCCAATAGCTAACTGCAACGCTACAATTTATACGTATGGAGGCTTGTGGGGGTTTATACGCAAAAAGTTAAGAAAAGATAAGAAAACTTAAGAAAATACTTGTAGTAGTGATGGATCTAGTGGAGGTAGGGGTACCCGAGATGGAGTACGTCCCTGGGGCGCTACTCTGGGTTCCAGACGCTCTGTCCAGGCGACACGACTACAAGGAAATCTCCGCGAGAGAAGGACTGGTAGAAGCTGGCTTTGTGCACCCGGTTGCTGGGAAACCGCAGCGACCTCCCTCGGCCGCGGACACCGGCAGCAAGTTCAGACCGGCAGCTGGTAAAGAGTCTCGCCAAGGACGCGCTCCACTGGGAGTGGTAGATCCCAACAAGTTGAAGGAGCGCAAGTCCAACAGCGCCAAGACCAAAGATCCTGAACCAGTCCTCGCGTACAGTGGGACTCTCACCTGGATGGACTCCCCTCAACTCTGGATGGACGCACTACATACCTTGCAGCTGGCCGAAACCGGGTACGAGGAAGCAACCCTGGCAGTTCAGACGCGCTCTGGCAAACTGACAGCATCCTCGCCTCCTTCTCCCAGGAAGACCCCTGCTGATAACTCAGCGACGCCGAAGTGCAGCGAGGCCTCAACCAGACTCCTGGAGCCCAGCGACCGACAGGACTGGAAGTTCCGTGCGGACATGTTCGACTTCTTGAGTCAAGAATATGGACCTTTCGAGGTGGACGCCTGTTGCGACTTGGGAGGAAAGAATCGTCAGGTCAATCGCTACTGGACGGACTGCTTGAAGGAAAACTGGCGAGGGTTGAACGTCTGGTGCAATCCTCCCTTCTCCTGTCTCCTCCAACCATTTGACCATTGAGGCCGTACTGAGGAGATATGTGGAAGAATGGCGTCTGGACCCCGAGAATACTTCAGCGGGCCTGCGAGGAAGACAGATACGCTGCGGGCCATAACCTGCGAGGAAGACAGATACGCTGCGGGCCATAACCTGCGAGGAAGACAGATACGCTGTCCGGCTAAGCTCGCTAGGAAACAAACTGATAATCACATAAACGGTGTCTGGCCGAGGCTTTATGCTCTCGGAAACCCAGACATTAAACAATGACTGTACTACTGTACTGTACTACTGTACATTACAGTGCTAGGATGTCACGGACACGAAACGGAAGCAGGGTCAGGCTAGGGGCTAGTCAGAGCCCATAATAACTAAGCCTAAACCTGAAGTCCAGCACACCACCCGTGGGTGTGACTACCTAGCAAAGCAGGTACATGATATACAGCCACGATGAGATAATAAACAAACACCTACGTGCAACTCGGTGGAAACCGATCACTTCTAGCTGGGTGCCGGGGTCTTGACCCGGTCATTCCACTACTGGGCTAAAGCTAATCAAGCTGCCAGGATAACTGAATTAAACTCAGCCACTTTGAGACTGGTCAGCAGGGCTGAGTTCAGTGATCGGATGCAAAGTAAATAAGAACCCTGAAGTGAATTGCAAGCTGTCTGTTGTAAATCGAGCACCACCAGACCCAAGTGGGCAAGGTGGATCCACAGCATAACGTAAAGCAATTGGAGAACCGAGACAAGTAGAATCCCACGGCGGTCCGAGCATCGGAGAAAGAGACAAAAGAACCCTATCGTCTGGCGGCCAATCACGGATGTCCGTAGCACCAAGCGGTGAAGCCGAAGCAAAGAGATCTCCAGTAGACCGATGGACGGTGACTCCGGGCTCAACCAGGCCCCTGTCACCACCGCCCACGGCAACCAGAGATGCTGTAGCACTGGCCAGCAGAGAGCAACAGAACAATGATGCCATCAATGCACACCGGATAAAGCTGGGCGGAGCCCGTGGGCGGTACACCGGTGCTGCTGGTGGCGATGCTCCCCCGTCAGAGTCATGCTCAAGAGTGCCGAAGGAGCCAAAAGTCACTTGCTGTCCGCCGTCAGAGTCATTGTCAGAGCCATGGTCGTTGTCAGAGCCTTCAGAGCCGATGTCAGAAGCCTCAACCCTCATGCCAGCAAACAGCGGAGCCGGTGCCGAGCCGCCAAGCTGGAGTGATGGGACAGAGCCAGTCAAGCCGAGAGAGCCAGGGACAGCTACTGGCGGGTCATGAACCGCAAGCATATCACCAGCCACGAGTGCAGAGGGATCCCGAACCGCAGGCGGTGGTGGAATCGAGCCCCGCGCACCCGAGTGGAATGTGGCCAGACCAAACTGAGCCATGTCGTCACCGTCGGCTGCCGCATCCTGTGCGGAAGCCGCCGCATCCTGAAAGTGCCGTAGAGACGTGGGCTCAGCCGTCGCAAAAGAATGCGCCGAGAGCTCGCACACCTCCGGGCGACCCTCCATCGTGGAGAGTGACTCGAAGGCGTGCTCATCCCCCGCGTCATAGAAACGCTGGAAACGAACAGCCAGGCAGTCAGTCTCGTAGTCTTCAACTGCACCACAATAGTGGGCAGAGTGAAGACCGCCGTTGGGGCATTCAGCATGCCAGTGCTTCAAACCACTTTGTGCACACACCGCATTTTTGCAGTGGGGCACGAAGGCACCACTCTTCTTGTCAAATGAGACAGGAGGAGCGGTGCCAAGTGGCCGAACACCAGGACGAAGATGCTTGGCAGCAGAGCGGGGAAGGTGCTTGTCCGCAGGCGGTGGCCCTTCCCGCCTCTGCCGCTTTAGGTCACGAATGTCCTGTTGCATGCGTTCCAGGTGCTTATGCAGATTGGATAACGCCGCAGCCAGGTCAGACGCGCCATCGCCGAACGACAGAGCAGAAACTGGGGCGCCAGTGTCCTTTAGGCCGTGGCGGAACTGCTCCCGCACACGAGCCTGAATGGTCAGGAGAGACACGCCCTGCCGCTGGTCAGCCCGAGCCAGAGAGTTAGCCAAGTCACGATACAACCATGAATCGCCGAGAGCCTTTAGAAACTGCCGTTTTACCGCGTCCTCTGGCAAGTTGTGGGAACGCTGAACGTCCCTCAACAGGCCATTGAACTCGCGGATGCCACGGTCAGGATCCTTGCTGCTGGGGATGCGGACCGCCAGCAGCAACTCAAAAGAGTCAAAGGGTTCCGAGCGTTCCTGGAGCATGCGCACCACCTCAAGGGCAGCGCGCTTGCCATCTCCAGGAACGTCGGACCCAGAGGCCTCAAGCCAGTCACGAGCAGGCGAGCCAGGCCGAGCCAAAAATGTCAGAGCCGAAAGCAGCAATGCGTTGCCCTCATGCCTAGCCGCAACACTCATGTCAGTCAGGTCAAAGAGGGGAGCAAACGCTTGCGACTGGAGCAAAAACTGCGCCTGCAACTCATGCATGATTTGTGAGAAAATGTCGACCGCGTCGGCCTCTGTACCAGCGAAGCGGCCCGATTTCTCTCCGAGAATTTTCGTAGCAACCGTTTTGGCGACCCTCTTGTCAAAATTTTCTCGAGCCAGCTGCTGACATTTGTCAAGAATTTCCCTCGCAGCTGCGGTGGTCGGAGCTGGCGGCTGCGGGGTGTGCGGTGTCGCAGTATGTTGCGCACCCACATCATCAAAAATTGTTTCTAATCTACGGACGCGAGACCGCGTCATGTTGTTCGCTGTGGTAACCATAGTGAGAGAGACAGGGGAAAAGGTCGAGCTAAACAGGGAGATGGCGTAAGAACTCTTACATCGGCCAGATGTTCTGTAGAAGTCTCAGCTGAACAGATCAAAAAATCACAGGTCGTAAGCGGAAGATGTAAGCGCGGCCAAAATAAGTCACGTGTGGAACGACCTCGCCGGAGCCAGCGGCGCACGAAACAGATCAACTCTCGCTGCGACGATGCTGCTGTAAAATAAAAATATTCCGTCATCAACTGATCTCCTGCGCAGCGAAGGCGAGCACAATGCGTGCCGCCATCACTGCCAAGTTAAAAGGCCATACCGTAAGAGAATTACACCACCGCCCAAGTGGGCGCTCAACCCCTCCTACGTCCTACTTAGCCGAACATGGCAACAGCAAGGCGCTGTGCCATCATCAGAATCACCGGAAAGCCGGTGCGGGCCATAACCTGCGAGGAAGACAGATACGCTGTCCGGCTAAGCTCGCTAGGAATCAAACTGATGATCTGATAAACAATGTCTGGCCGAGGCTTTATGCTCTCGGAAACCCAGACAGTAAACAATGACTGTACTATTGTACTGTACTACTGTACAGTACAGTGCTAGGATGTCACGGACACGAAACGGAAGCAGGGTCAGGCTAGGGGCTAGTCAGAGCCCATAATAACTAAGCCTAAACCCGAAGTCCAGCACTCCCCTCAACTCTGGATGGACGCACTACATACCTTGCAGCTGGCCGAAACCGGGTACGAGGAAGCAACCCTGGCAGTTCAGACGCGCTCTGGCAAACTGACAGCATCCTCGCCTCCTTCTCCCAGGAAGACCCCTGCTGATAACTCAGCGACGCCGAAGTGTAGCGAGGCCTCAACCAGACTCCTGGAGCCCAGCGACCGACAGGACTGGAAGTTCCGTGCGCCGGACATGTTCGACTTCTTGAGTCAAGAATATGGACCTTTCGAGGTGGACGCCTGTTGCGACTTGGGAGGAAAGAATCGTCAGGTCAATCGCTACTGGACGGACTGCTTGAAGGAAAACTGGCGAGGGTTGAACGTCTGGTGCAATCCTCCCTTCTCCTGTCTCCTCCAACCATTTGACCATTGAGGCCGTACTGAGGAGATATGTGGAAGAATGGCGTCTGGACCCCGAGAATACTTCAGCTCTCTTTGTCCTTCCTGACTTTCAGTCTCGCATGCCCCAGTGGCGGCAGCTGTTCAGATCTGCGGGAATGAGAGTGGAGTACATTATTCCTACCCATGACGCTCAAGGAGAACCTGTGCAGATGTTCGCTGCTCCGGATGGAGCCCTTCTGGATCTTCCTTGGCCCCTGTTAGTGGTGTACGCCCCGCCAGCTCGACAGCGTGTCAAGCGGGAAAGGAAGACGAGTTCACCTCCTCCTATCGTGCGTACTGGAGAAGCGGCCAGCGTTCGAGACCTGCGTCAACAGATATCAGGAGGCCAGTTTCTCAAAGCGCTGCAAGCGGAATATGGGCGACCTGGTCCACTACAGACTTTGAGGAAGGAAATCCAAGAAGCTCCGCATCAACGCACTCGTGACTTCTGCGTGGTGGGAGATGTGTTGTGGAGGGTGAGCGCTGGACGCTATCAGTTGGTACTGGGAGAAGATTCACCGCTTCGCGAGGTAGTGCTGCAAGAAGCGCATGCATCTGTTTCAGCTGGACACGCGGGCAGGGACAAAACTCTGGAACGAGTACTGCGACGCTTCTGGTGGAAAGGGGCAGCGGAAGATGTGGGACGCTGGGTTTCATCTTGCGCTATCTGTCAAGCGGTGCGACCGAGAAATTCCTACCCGGATGGATTGCTGAACCCACACACTATTCCTACGCGACTATGGCAAGTGGTCAGTGTGGACTTTGTCACTGGACTGCCAGTCACGGCGCGGAATCACGATGCCTTTGCTACTTTCACTTGTAAGCTCAGCAAAATGGTTCACATCATCCCATTGAACTTCCAGGACAGCTCCGCTGAGGTTATAGCTCGAATCTACTTCGACCACATCTGGAAACTACATGGCACTCCTATGAAGATTGTCTCTGACCGAGACCCTCGTTTTCAGGATGCTATGTGGAAGGAGTTGATGAGACTTATGGGAACCAAAGTGGCCTCCACCACGCCTTACAACCCTCGTTCGGACGGACAAGCTGAACATACCAACCGCGTGGTAGAAGACATGCTACGGTCCTTCGTAGGCAGCAATCCAGAGGACTGGGATTTGTGGTGTGCTAACGTAGAGTTCGCCATAAACGATACGCGGAGCGATGTAACTGGCTTTACCCCGTTTGAGTTGGTCTTGGGGCACTCGCCTATGTCGCAGCTGGACTTGTTCCTGCAAGCGGCTGCTGGACAACAATCTAAGCGTAAGGGTGGAGAAGGTACCGCCCACGAGATGGCTAGTAAATTCGCGGCTCAACTGGAGGACGCCCGCACTAAGCTGGAACTGGCACAGCAACGCCAGCGACATCAATTTGACCAACGTCACACCGCCAAATCCTTTCAGTTGGGAGACTTGGTCTGGGTAGATGCCAAGCATCTCACGGAAAATATCATGAACCGCGAATCCTTCAGGAAGTTGGGACCTCGCTGGCACAGGCCCTTACCCATCACCGAGAGGTTCTTCAGTGACCAGCAGCGAGAGCTACCCGAAATTGACAGAGGTGCTCCGGTGGCTTATCGGCTCAAGTTACCCCCTAAATGGCGTATCCACGATGTTTTTGCGCAGCATCGCCTCAAGGAATACCGCACCGCGGATGAAGCTTTTGCGTTGCGTCGGCAAATACCTACTCCTGCCAAGGTTCTCGTGGATGGACAATCCCAGACCCATGTGTCTAAGATTCTGGTTCGAAGAGTGAAACCTATGAAAGGAGGCAAGGAAGTAGAAGAATTTCTGGTTCGCTGGACTGGGTACTCTAATGCTCATGACTCCTGGAAGACTCGTGAGTCGTTGAACTACGGGGGTGAACTCGAACAACTCACAGAGTTCGAACAACTGAGACTATCACGAGAAGGACAAGCCCGTGAAAAAGCCTTACAGGAGGTCAGAATGCAGCGGAAGCAAAGGCGGGAACGCGCCAGAGCTCTAACCTTCCTGGACACCTTTGATGAAGGGGAACCCACTTCTCTGGACAACTGCCTACCTTGGGAACAATACTGTCGCTCCTCTGACGCCTTTGTGACGCATCTGGCTCTTCTGGACTCTGTGGTCTCGACACGCGAGTTGCGACTACTAGTACTTTTCAGTGGTACAGGTAGTGTGGAGAGAAGTTTCCTGTCATGTTATCCGAAGAGCACCGTGGTCACCGTCGATCATGATCCTCGCTGGCAACCTACCTACGCTGAGAAGGTTCAGGACTGGGACTTCAAGCGTTACGCGCCTGGTTACTTTGACGTCATCTGGGCTAGTCCACCGTGCACCGAATACAGTCAGGCTAAGGCCACTGGGGTGCGACAACTGCGACAGGCTGATGCTTGTGTACGTCGTACGCTCCAAATTTTTGACTTTCTCAAACCCAAGCATTGGTTTATGGAAAATCCGATGGACAGGTTTCCCTTTGCGCTGCGATTTCGACCCGTAGTTCGCCGGTTACCTACCCCGTTGTATTGCTCTTACTGTATGTGTTGGATATACCCCTAGGACTCGGGATATATTCACTCAGTGGTAAGTTTTCTCAGAATGTAATAAAGTTGATAAGTCAACCCGATATAACGGGCATAAACAATTAGGGTTCGGGTTCGGGTGACAGTCATACACACTACTATAGGAAGAGTCACAAAGCAAGCGGTGTGACTGTTCCAGCACACCACCTAGGGTGGTGACTGGCTAACCGAAGATGACACCTGTGAACAAACACCATCTAGAACGGTGGAAACTGAGTTCTAAGGGAAGGCCTGTCCTTTCTGGCAGGGCTGTTCCCAGTCAAGAGTTGCAAATCTGAAACCGGTCCGTGATCGGACCCCTCTGCACATACAGCTACGGTCAATCTCACTGTGCAGGAGCGGCATGATTAACTTCCTAGCCACTAGTTGGCGTTGGCACTGCTGTGCCGGCCCGCAGTACAGTCATGGTGCCGTGAATTGAAGATGTCGACGCCGTGGTTGAATCATTCGTAGAGCTCCAGAAGAAATCTGAAAGGTCTCGATCGTCGTGCGAGGGATCTCCCCCGTCCTCCTCGTCAGTAGTCGGGCCCGGTGAGTAGTCCGGTGACGGTGGTGCATCCCAATACAGCGGTGGAGGGGGCGGGTGTACCGGGATGCAAAGCCCGATCGGTGCATTGTGAAGGCCCTGCCGAGCACGGTGCCGGCCGTGCCGGCGCGGTGGAATAGCAACCGGCGCCGCAGAAGTGAATGCAGGCTCGCCGGTGATTGCGTCGGCAGTTGTTGAGGTTCCCGTAGTTGCGACTGCAGAGGCAGTCCTCGCAGCACCACCGACCGGTGGAGCCGTGCATGTGCGCGCACCGGCACCACCGACACCGGCAACGGCGTGCGGTGCGGCGGTGGCACAAATGATAAAGAGTGCACACACCAAGGAGGAAGTGAGGAGAGACCTCGCGAACCTCGGAATGCCGTTCCCGCAGCCGTACCGCGGCCGCGGCAGTGCCACCGAGTCATCCTCGTCGCCATCGTCGCTCGTGTAGTAAGTCGCGGGCTTGTAGTCCATCACGTGTTCCGGCTCCTCAACCGCGGAGAGCAAATTCATGCCCGGGGCCGGCTCGGTGTGCACGTACCGCATCGCGAAGTCCTTGCCCTCAGCCGTGACCGAGAGTCCCCCTATCCGCGCGATCTTGTCCGCAAAGCAGAGGTCGGGCTCGTGCGCGTGCATGGGGTCTACCGGCATCATGTCACCGGCGTCGGACGCCTCCGACTCGTCCGGGTAAACATGCTCGATTGCCGCCGGCGGTGGCGCCGGCGGTGGGTCCTCCAGGCCATGCGTGCAAGCGGCAGCCGAGATCCCGCTCTCGATACCACCGACCGTGAAGCCGCCCATGTGGGTGGCAGGCTGGCAGTAGGGCAGGAACTCCTGCAACGCACCGTTTCCCTGCTCTGGCTCGATCCCGAAGGAACACGCCGAAATGCCGTCGAGCATCTCCGGCTTGCCCCCCGCCAGAAGGCAGAGCGCATCGAACCGCGCGCCGTCGTGCTCGTCCATGGCCGTCTGAAACTGCTCCGCCAGCAAGTCGTTCTCGACGTCACCGAGGGAGAAGCTGTGGAAGCTTCCCCCAGCGCCGTGCTTGCCGCCGTTCGGGCAGTCGCGGTGCCAGTGTCGGGCCTCGTCCTTCTTGCACGTCGAATTTTGGCAGAATGGAATGAAGTCGCCGCTGCCTTTGTGAAAGGCAACGCGCTTCCTCACCTGCGACTGCTGCCAGTTCCCTCCCGTCGGAAGGTCACCCGCTGCAAAACGAACACCGGAGCCGCCTCCCCCGTTGCCGATCGTGTTCTTGTCCGCCCGCGGGGTAAACCCCCGCCCGTTGACCTTGTCCGTGAGCACCTTCAACTGCCGCTTCACGTCGAGGATGATGGCCGTGAGGTCGGACAGCTGCGAGGTGTCGCCGTCAGTGGCCACGGCCGCTGCGGACAGAGCGAACGAGGCAGTGTGCGTACCGGCTGCGACGTGTCGGGCGTAGCACTCGAGTACCCATTGCTGAATGGTGAGGAGGTCCACGACCGCCCGCTGCTGGTGCGTGAAAAGCCTCGACACCACCGGCGCGTAGAATCCAGGATCCAGCGCCGCGAGGAACAACTCCTTCACCTCGTCATCGTCGAGGGTGTTGCGCCTCTTGGCAGACCGCAAGGCCGCGTTGAAGTCCGTGATGGATTCGGACGGATCGGCGTGGGCCTTAAAGCGGACGCCAAGGAGATCCGATGTCCCCTGGAAGGGTGCACCGGAGTCCAGCAGACGCCGTGCGAGCTCCAGCAGAGCTCGCTTGCCGTCCAAAGGGTGCAAGGTCGCAGACGCCTCGAGCCAGTCACCTGCCGGAGAGGCGGGGGACACGATGAGCTCGAGAGTTGAGAAGAGGAGCTTGTTGGCCTCGGGCCGCACGGCCAACGTGGAGTCCCCCAAGTCGAACATAGGGGCAAACAGCGCGTCCTCGGCCTCGAATGCCTCCTGGAGAGCAGGCACCAGCTTGGAGAGGAGCACCCGAGCGTTCGACTCCGTACCCGTAAATCGGTCATGCTTGTCTGGAAAGCATTTCCGGATGACGTGCTTCGCCACGCTCTCGTCGAAGCGCTCACGCGTGAGCGAGCGAACACCCGCCAGGAAAACGGCTTGTGCGGAGTTCGCAGCCGGAACACCAGCGGGTGCCGGCGTAGCCGGCGTGACGGAATTACGCGCGGCAGCGGAGTCGAAAATTGTAGCCAGCGAGCGTCGGCGTGACGCTATACTTGATGTCAATCTAGTCGTAACCATGATGTAGAAGACTATAGAGACGAAGTGAGGGAAATTGTGGCGAGGTGCAGAAGGAGCGGCGACCAAAAGCTGTAAGGCGGCTGACCGGCTGTCGAGGAAAACAAGGAAAGCTGCGGCGTAAAAGACTCCCCAAACGTGCATGTGGATTGAATAACGCGGCCAAGGAACTTGGTGTCGGATCCGACCAAAATTCCAACGTCTACCAACGCGTAGAACGGGAAAATCAAGCAGCCACGAGCTCGAGCTCTCCATAAGTCCAGCAACCAGCCACGTAACTAGGCCACACCGCTCCGCCGCGCCTCTAGAGGAGCCCCTCACTCCATCTCAAGCGTCGGTGTTTAGCCTGACATGGCCAAACTACGCAGTGTCTAAATAAAGAGTGCGTGGGGCCAAACCTGTTGGATATACCCCTAGGACTCGGGATATATTCACTCAGTGGTAAGTTTTCTCAGAATGTAATAAAGTTGATAAGTCAACCCGATATAACGGGCATAAACGGTTAGGGTTCGGGTTCGGGTGACAGTCATACACACTACTATAGGAAGAGTCACAAAGCAAGCGGTGTGACTGTTCCAGCAGTATGTATGGCACTGGCTACCGCAAGCCTACTTGCATCTGGACGCAGTCGCCTCCTCCAGTGGACCTGCGGTATTGTACGATGGATACTCCTTGTCTTCACCAACAGACTCTGGGATCACATCCGGAAACTGCTCAACTGGGACCTCATCCTGGGCAACAAGGAGCGGGAGTCTCCACTGTTGTATACCCTCTGCCCTCTGGATTGCTTCGTCAACTCTTCGAGCACCTGTTCGATCAGAAAAGCATATCACGCATCCATACGCATGGCTGATCTGTGTCTGGATCTTAGTTGCTGTACAAATGACTCTGAGTTATCATCTCTTTGTACTAACAAGCTAAGAGGGGAGGAGTTGTGCCAGGGAACAATAGCCATGCCCAGCCATTCGATTGGCATATTGTATTTATGCGTATTGGGGCAGTGAAATGGCAATGGGCTCGGAAGGGGACTCCCGAGCCATTGACTTCGTACTATGGGGAGCGAAAGCCTGGGCTCGATTATAGCTGGCAGCATATTATCGTCCACCCTTCTGGTGCGCTACGCCGCTGGGAGCGTAATAGGGGCGGCGGCTGGTTTCTGGAAGACGCCACTCAAGTGAAGGCGCCGGTAGCGCCATTCTCATTACCGCTCAGCAGCGTTGGGTACTGGAATCCGACGATTGTGATTGACGATGACGAATATCGTGGAATTCCATACACGGGGCGTAAGCCTGTACACTCAGCGCCTACGGACAGTGACGATTCGGGTACAGGCGCTGTGTCCTGGAGTAAGGAGAAGTTACCAGATTCTGATGACAATGATGACGCGGGTGTCACTGACAGTAAGGAGAAGCTACCAGGTTCGGATGACAACGATGACGCGGGTGTCACAAACAGTAAGCATGACATGGACACTGCCAGTCCGAAATGGGAGCCTGCCTCGCCTGAATATGATGACACCGAGGATGACGTCAGCGAGTTCGATGACTTGGTAGCTGACGATGCTGAAGAACAAGCTGAAGCTCGAAAGTTGAAGAGACTGGGACTGCAATTGATCATGGATGATAAGGGTGAACTTATCTGGGTGCCAAAGGGCACCTCCTCGACCTCACCTGTTCAGTCAGAGGATCAGCCTATCACCGAGCAGAAGTCTGAGGCCATATCTGAGGATGCCCCAGCCTCTGTGGTGGAGACTGTTCAAGTACCGCCGAAGAAACCATCTGGGCCAGATACTGGATTGACTTCAATGGGTGAAAATAAGGCTGGGGTGTCCGAAGAGACGAAGAGGCAACCCAGGAAATATCCTAGATGTTGGACATCTGAGTATATAACTCATTTGAAATGCACCTTAAGCAGTGGCAGTGATGACGAAGAAATGCTTGACGTGGCTCCTCGTAGGAAGACGGCAAAGACCAGCAAGGGACAATGAAATCAACTGTCTTGATTAGGATTGTCCAAATGCAGATTCTCTGATTATGATTTGTATAGGAGCCGTCGCAAAAAGTTCGAGTGTCACAAAGTGGTCACATGCATAATGCAACATTTGCAACTTTTTGGAGTTGTGTGACCTTTTAAGGTCAATTGTAAGACTCGGAGTGAAAAAAAAAATTCCAAAAAAATATTTTCCGGCTCGCCGGCGGCCAAAATCGATGGTTTTTGGCCTGAAAAGGCCATTTTGAGTGCGCGGGTGCTAGAGGATTTCCCGTCGGTGTCCGAATCGCGTGTTTGAACTTCGTGGGACCTTCCAAGGACCATCACGGGTCACTTAGTGGAAGAAATGATGAGAAATTTTTGTTTGGGGTGCTCGCCTGGGACCAAAATGGCCGTTTCTGGGGCCTTAGCAGGCCATTTTGCGTGCGCGGGGCTATAGGATTTCAGTTAGGTATCCGAATCGCGCGTTTGAAGTTCGTGGGACCTTTTAAGGACCATCACGAACTACTTAGTGGAAGAGATGATGATAAATTTTAATTTGGGTGCTCGCCGGGGGCCAAAATGGCCGTTTCTGGGGCCAGGGCAGGCCATTTTTCGTGCGCGGGGCTATAAGATTTCAGTTAGGTATCCGAATCGCGCGTTTGAAGTTCGTGGGACCTTTCAAGGACCATCACGAACTACTTAGTGGAAGAAATGATGAGAAATTTTAATTTGGGTGCTCGCCGGGGGCCAAAATGGCAGTTTCTGGGGCCTGAGCGGGCCATTTTGCGTGCGCGGGGCTATAGGATTTCAGTTAGGTATCCGAATCGCGCGTTTGAACTTTGTGGGACCTTTCAAGGACCATCACGAACTACTTAGTGGAAGAAATGATGAGAAATTTTAATTTGGGTGCTTGCCGGGGGCCAAAATGGCTGTTTTTGGGGGCCTGAGCAGGCCATTTTGCGTGCGCGGGGCTATACAGTAAACACTCGATTTTAAGAAAACAGGAATTTTCGGTCAGCCCATCAAATTTCTTATTTATATAGAGATCTTAAATATGGAGTGTTATGTGTTAAATATTGTGAAGAAATCAAAAAAGCTGGCTACTTTCTTATTGGCGGGTTTTCTTATTACTGAGTGATTACTGTAGGATTTCAGTTAGGTATCCGAATCGCGCGTTCGAAGTTCGTGGGACCTTTCAAGGACCATCACGAACTACTTAGTGGAAGAAATGATGAGAAATTTTAATTTGGGTGCTCGCCGGGGGCCAAAATGGCCGTTTCTGGGGCCTGGGCAGGCCATTTTCCGGGTTTTATGGTTTGTGCTACATGTAGGTCAAGGATAACATCGAATTTGCAAGCAACCCATGTCCGTTGCATTCCTATGGGGTTTCGCATTATGATTGCAAGCATATTGGACCATTATAACCCATCAAAGATTAAGTTACACAAGTGCAGCTAGGATACGTTGATGCTCCGGCTCCGGTACTATCAAGTAGTCCCGCCCGCCTACTTTGCGCTTCCTCAGAGCCACTTCCACACACACTATATGATGTGAGTACGTCAAACATTTTCTGCTATTGTCTACAAAGTACTCCGTGCATGTGCTTTCATCCCTCCATTCCAAAAATCTGCCTTCAACAACGAACTCGCCAGGGGTAGCATGCACTCTTGCCCCTGCACTCCCCCCCACACCCGGTGTGTAGTAGTCGTCCTTGATGCCGTCCGCGTCTAGCACTTGATGCACTCCACCTAGCGCCTTCACCAAATAATAGTGGTGGTTCTCATCTCCCCCCGATGAGCGTGCAAAGATGCTTCCTCGTGAAACCTCCACTTGCGCCACGTCGTGCGCCTCCTCCGCTGCACGCATCCTCGTTCGCCGCTCTTCCCCTACCGCCTCCGCCACCATCGTGAAAGGCACCCATTCATCCACATGACTCTTATAATGGCACCCTTCACTATCCGGTTGCGGGTGCTCACATTGTGCGTAGCAATAATCGCAATAACATGGACGATCACGCTTCAACCCAACCAGTAGGCCAACTCCCGCCCGCACCGAGTGCAACGCCAAAGTGCCATCCACCGTCTTGAAGCCCTGGCCCGACTCGTCGACATCGCCATCCTCCACCAAAAAGAAGAACCGCTGCCCAAATGCCGAGCGCCGGTTGGATCCTTGGTCCTTCGCAAACCGCAATCTCTCCAGGCAGAATTCATACAAATCCCTTGCATTCAATATCTTTCCATACCACTTATCCGTTGTTGCCATTACCGCCAAACTAGCCTCGTGCTTCACCGCAACTCCCATTGCATCTTGCTCGCCTCGTGCGTGGGATGTCTCAAAAAAGTTTCGTTGGCACGGTATGCCAAGCCCTCGTACCCATTCCATCGGGCGCCCGCTCTCCACCACATCCGCAAAGGCCGTGCCGCATTTGTTCTGCGCCGCACTCCCATCCGCCCACTCGTGAATGAATTTTGGGAGGGGCAAACCTCTTTTCTGAAAGTACTCCTTGATGATGAGTTTACGCATGTGCTGGATGGCACGGTGGCTATGGGGCATGTCGTTGCCCATAAAGTACAGGTAATCCTTCACAATGATAGGATTCTCCTCCGTGGACTCCACCCCGTCCACCTCCTTTACCGCATGCCGCCATAGCACGCAGCATAGTAGCGAGGCCTGCTTCACAATCCAATGCAAGGATTGGATTGCCCGTGGAATGTTCAATGTATGGTTCTCGCTGAAGTCGAAAAGAAGGAGGCAATGGCCCAAGGGCAAATTCTCCTTGCACTTGTTGAACATGTTGGGCCATGAAGCAATGGTATGGATATGGCTTTAAGAATGGACAGGTTTGCCCACTCACCCCGCCGGCTAGTTCTTTCACCGCCCAGTCCCCATCTGCATCCTTCCGCACGAACTTGCCCGCGCACGAACACTTCTTGGACTCCCCCGGTACATGCCCCAGCATACACCCTTGTAACTTGGACACGAGCTCCCCTACCGGAGTCTTCTTCTGCACAAACTGTACTCGGTGTTTGTTCTTCCCGTCGTCGTCGGTTCCCACCACCGCGCTCTCGTAGGTACTCCACTCAACCTGCTGACCGGCCTTTCCTATCTCCGCCTCGCACAGCTTCAGGTTTCGCAACCCCCCGCAATCCTCGCACGACCCATCCAAGCAAGGCATAGCGTGAAACTCCGCAGGCTCTCCGTCTGCCCCCGTTGGCTTCGGGCACAACAACGACGCTACAAACTTTGACGTCGACGAGCCAACCTCGCACCGCCCGCAGACCTTGTCCGGGAACGCCTCTGTCGGCTTTCGATTGGATAGAACTGCCATCTGCCCCCCTAGCAGAGGGCAACACGTCATATCCTCGCACTCGCACTTAGAGTGCAATACCTCGTGCGCACGGTTGTATGCTGTCAATGCCAACCGGAAGTCCTCGTGATATCTGCAGCAGCAGGATATCGTGTCCCTCCGGGTAAGCCTGCGCACTTCCTTCGGCTTCTTCTGCTCGAAAGTCCGCAAGCCCACCTTCACATCAGGTTCCTTCTTCTTGAACCTTCTGAACACCTCCAGCTGCGTCATTTCCAGCCACTGCTTTGAGGCCTTTTCAACTCTCCCGTCTTCACGTCGAACCTGTATGACATCCCTTTTGCAGGTGGACACCCGCGTTATCCCTGGGCTGAGCCAGAAGTCCCTTATTTTCTGCAACACTTCGGCGTTCGGGGCGTCCTTTGCCTTCTTCTTCACTTCAGTCACCAAGCCCTTCAGCAGCCCGCTTCCTCGCCTTCCTGCCAGCTCAAGGCCGATACCAGCTTGCAAGTTCCGGTGCCCTAACTGCCCTGTGGTTACCACACCGACTTTTATGCCTAAAACTCCGACGACCTCTTGCACTGTTTCTGACGCCCCTCCCCCAAACGCCATCGCTGCTCCTGCCAGTTGAATGTCGCGGTCTAGTTTGCAGCGGCTGCTTGCGAGGGAGGCGAAGGCCGCACGTAAGCTGCTCACTACTATGCCCATACCCACGCGATCCTCTGGTGCACGCATGCCACCACGCACCGCTGTTTGAATGACGCTGTCCAACGTTTGCACATAGTTCGCGAGCGCTCCTGGTATCAAATCGTCACGCGCGTTCTGAAATACCCCCTGCAGCTTCTTGTTCCACTGACTTTTGCTTCCCCGCGGGATACCGATAGCAGCGGTAGCGCCCGATCCCCCCTCTTCAGGGACCCGATCAGGGATATCCACTCGCAAACGCTTCCTCGCGCGAGAGTCCGCCTGACGTCGCCTTGCTGCAGCGCGCCGTTTCGCAACAGTGGATACTGGCGTCGTCCCAACTGCATGCGACGCTATACGCGATTCCACAGCGGGCGGTCTAGGGGATGCCACAGCGGGCGCCACAGCGTGCGCCACAGCGGGCGCCACAGGGTGCGCCACAGCGGGCGCCACAGGGGGCGCCACATCCAACCAGTACTTAGCGAAGGCTGTGATGCGTGAAGCAAGTTCCACGCCACGCTCTACATCTGCTGCATCCACCGGGTACACCTCAGGGAAATCATGCGCCTCTTTGCCAAGGCTTTGCAACAACGGCAGTAAGTCAACTAACACTCGAAGAGAAGACATTGTCCCCGCTAGCTGTTGGGTGTGGCAAAAG
>LGRX02030777.1:0-16390 GCA_001247695.2 Cymbomonas tetramitiformis | reverse complement strand
TGCTCAGCTTCCCCCAGCTCAGTGCCCGCCGCTGCTCAGCTTCCCCCAGCTCAGTGTGCGCCTCTGCGACTCGTGCGAGGTAGCTCAGGCCCCAGGGGGGTACAGCGGGAAAGCTTCTCGCTGCGTAGGTCATCCTGTTGCCCGGGGGATTCCCCACTCTGTCAGATCTGCACTCCTTCTTTTCATCGTACACACCCGCCTCTGTGCCTCTGCGCCTCCGCGTGCCCTCTGCATATCTCAGCAGGCGCACCCTTCCTGGGCCCTCCAGTCAGGTGCACGACGCGGCCCGCGGCTGCACAGCTCCGTGTTCGCCTCTGCGCCTCGAAGTGGTCCCGCGCATCGACGGTCGGAGGGCTCAGATGTGCATCCGGCTTCTGGTGTTTGGGGGGAGAGGGGGGGGTTTGCTTGCATAGTGCACATGCCGTCGGATGCTTCCGCGGGGATCCTGGCCGCCACCCGGCCGGACATTGGCGCGATGGTCGCCGCCATGATGAAGCCGGTGGACGCGGGTGCTGCCCCTCCCCTCCCAGGCAGCGCGGCGTTGCACGACGGCGCTCGCTGATGGCGTGGTGTGGTGGGCTCGGATTGCGGCACCCGTGACGAGGGGGGGAAAGCGCAGAAGCGCGCGCGGCTGATACCATGCCCGGGGCCGCTGGGACCTGCGCACAGGTTGCACTGTGGCAACCGCGGGAAGCGCTTGCGGTGTGCGCCGTGCTGCATCGACCGCACGCGGCACCGGGCATAGAATGTATGCTGGGGTGTGGGGTGCCGTCGAGGACGAACAGGGACGGGGGAAGGAGGGACAGACTGATTGAATCCGGTAGGCAGAGGGCTCGCTGCCACACCTCTGCACACGTGGACCAGCGGCGGATGTAGGCTACGCCTCGTGCGTACTGGTAATGCGTCCGGAGGCCAACAGCAGGTGATGTGGATGTAGGCTACGCCTCGTGCGTACTGGTAATGTGTCCGGAGGCCAACAGCAGGTGATGTGGATGTAGGCTACGCCTCGTGCGTACTGGTAATGTGTCCGGAGGCCAACAGCAGGTGATGTGGATGTAGGCTACGCCTCGTGCGTACTGGTAATGTGTCCGGAGGCCAACAGCAGGTGACGTGGATGTAGGCTACGCCTTGTGCGTACTGGTAATGCGTCCGGAGGCCAACAGCAGGTGACGTGGATGTAGGCTACGCCTCGTGCGTGCTGGTTAGGAATCAGGAGGCCAACTGCAGGTGACGTGGATGGTGGGTGATCCCAATGAGAGCCAGGTGATGTGGGGGTGAATACAAGTGCGGTGGGAATTGGTGGGGACGCGTTGGAGGTGAGTTGGGCGAGGGTGGATATCCGTGCGACTGACAGGGAAACTACTGGAGGCGATGCCGACCTCCTCGGCGGGCTTGCTGCTGGCGACGATGGTGGCAAAGGTAGCGGCGGCGGCGATGCAAACAATAGATGTCGACAAGCGCAGCGAGATCCTGGGCTCCATGAGCAAGTCCGCGAGCGAGGCTATCTCAATGTCCTTGCGAGGCCAGCTCGATGAAGAGACGGCCTCCCACATGTTCGGCGACCGCCACACCCAGAAAGATGGGTGAGCCCTCGGCCCTGACCCCTTGGGACCACCGCGCCCAGAAAGAAGGACATCCCTGCGGCTGCGATGGTGCCAATAGAGAGGTGTGCGGACAAAAGGGTGTTGCCTGCGACCGACGGTTGGCGCCCCTGATGATCAACTGGAGGCACAGGAGTGGCTTCTTCACGGTGCTCGAGGAGCTGCTCTTTTTCTTTGCCATCCCCCCCCTTCTGTGGCCCCCTATTGAACCCCTACGATGAGGGACGCGGGCCGAGGTGTGGCAGGACGAGCGGCAGGACGAGTCGAGAGGCGCTCGAGACGAGATCAGAGCACTCAGCGGGAAGCCTCGGGACCACGCCGAGCCTGGAGCTGATAGACAGCGGCGCGAAGCCCCACAGCTCCACCAAGAAGAACGTGAAGTCCAAGCTCCGCGGCTCGGGCCTCGTAGAGGTGCCCACGCTTGCCCAGCCGTCGAGCCGCCTGTGTGACACGCGCCAGGCCCCACCGCAGCCTCCCCAGGATCCTGCAGCACGGGCCACCTGCCTCGCGGGGGGGCCTCATCGCGGCCTGCTTGACGCACCCGCATTACTGCGATCCACCACCCGCAGCCACTCCGCGCTGATCACATGCGTCGCTGGGCTCGGACCCCTCATAACTGAGCAGCGCCCAGCTCCCAGGGTGCTCCCGCAGAAGCCTCCCACCCTGGCTATTGGCCGAGCCCATTGACTGCCACGTGCATGTATGGTGGGCGGCGCGGTCGGCTGGGGCGCCTGAGCGGAGCCCGGTTGCCTGAGAACCCCCGGGAGTCGGCGCTGCCTGAGCAGACCCCCAAACGGGGCTAGGGCAGCTGCATGACCAGTGGCGCTGAGGGGTGAAGACTTGTGCTGTGTTGCGCCAAAACCATGTTCATATTCAACACATAACGAAATTGCATCCTGAGTATGGAAAGTGTGATCGACGCACATGGTTTTGGCTGAACACTCGACGAGTCCTGCCCCCTCAGTTGCGCTGGCATCGGTCCCAGGATAGACTCGCCGGGCGGGCCTGCCCTGAGATGGGCACGGACATCTCGCAGCATAGCCACCCTTTGGTTGCTGTAGATAGCGAGACATTCTTGTACAGTGGCACAGGCCTCGCATACATTCCGAGCGCGAGACTCTTCGTGACCCCGACCTCGTGCTGGGTGCCCGCTTGCATGGATCGTTCGAGGCTCTGGGCGCAAGGCACGGTGCATGAATGGCGTTCGGGCCTGCTCCCGCACAGCTCACCCGATGCCCTCGCACAGCTCACCCGGTGAGACACCGCGCTGCGATCGCAGGTGGACAACGCCGAGTTTGGGGGAGCGAAGGCACGATCCAAGCGCCGCGAGGAGGAGGACCTAGCGACCGCCGCCGATGTTGCCCGGCGCTCTTCCAATGATGCCCAGGAGTTGCTGCAGCCCTTGCTTACAAGCGCCGCAACCAGCAGCGCGAAAGAGCAAGCCATGTCACCCAGCGCGGCGGTGCGGAGAGACGGCTGGGGCACGGATGAGGCTGCACCGGCGCGCGGGCGCTCGGGCGAGCCGCTGCTGGAGCACACGAGCTCCCCGAGGGAGCAGCACATGGAGAGCGCCTTCCAGTCCCCGCCTCAGACCGCCCCGCCGAGGGTCGACAGCGGCCCGGCGAGCGAGGCGGAAGACGGGCGCGGCGCGAGCTTCGCCGAGCGCCCGGAGTTTGTGGAGATCATGAACCGCGGACAAGCGGAGGTGGTGCTGAAGCTGCCGCATCGCATCACCGTGCAGCCGCCATTGAGCGACGCGGCGAAGGTGAGATCGGAAGCGGCGGCGCCGCATCACCGGGAAGCTGCCCCTGACTGATGTGGCGAAGATCGGATCCTGGCACAGCTTGACAGCGTGGAGGGCGGAGCGCGGGGAGGGGGCTCAATGTGTGAGTTTCGAAGCATCGGTTTGAGTGCGATTGCGACCGTCGTTTTTGCTTTCGATCGCTTCCTTCCTTCCTTCCACCTCTCTATAAGAATTATGGCTGGCCAGACGTAAGCTCGAGATGAGCCTTTTGGAAGGAGCTTCCACTCGCAGCCAAGTCGTCATCATTGTGTGCTAGTCTCTCAAGCGGCTGCCGAGCGCGGAGACTCGATTTGTGACTTCTCTGTGACTTGCTACCGTCTCCTTTGGAGATTGCCCCTCTCACTAACCATTTGCGGAGGGATGTGGGGATGTGGATGTTGCCGAGCATCAGTCTCAGTGCTCCCTCGCTGGCGCGGGCGCGCCTCTCTGCAGTGGGGATGTGGCACGCGGTGAGAAGGAGAGCGGGCTGCTGAGGCCCTGGCGCGGTGGCGGGGTGCTCCAGGCGGGCCTGACGCAGCCTGAGGACCGCATTGCAGTGGTTGTCCACCAGCTCGGCATGCCGGTGCGGGACTGGCTATGGGCCGGGGACGATGTGCCGCAGCCGGTCCCGGTGAATAACGGCTTCCAGTGCGAAGTGGTGGGGTGCACCTTTGGGGGGCGCCACGAGCCCATGGACTTCATGCTGTGGGTCGCCAGGAAGGTCTCCAAGAGCACTGGCCGCGTGCGCACCACGTGGCGGGCGTGCCTCTCAGAGCACTGGCCCGTGGACCCGCGCACCCAGCCAGGTCAGCGGCTCGCCCCTGCCCACGGCCGCATCCATTCCTCCGTTGAGTGGGGACTAAGGCGGGATGCTCTTTTAGGGGGGCGGGCTTATTTCGGCGGAGCGGCGGCTCCACAAATGGAGGCCTCCTGCGCCTGCGTGCGCCCTGCAGCGCGCGCCCGACTGGTCTTGAGTGCGCTGGCTGTGCTTCTTGCACCAGTTGTTCCCCTGTGTGTGCCACAGTATCGGGAATGCTCAGTACACTTGTAGCCGCTGCTCATCGTGTGCTTGGTGGCGCTTAGCCCCACGACGGATCGGAGACTTTGTCACGCCCTACCTGCTGGAAAGAATGTTGGCTGCTCCTCAAGTGTGGCTCGCGGCTCCAGCGTGCTCTCGCATGCTGCGTCCGCGTATGGAGCGATGGCGGAGGGAACTTCGGTTGGCGAGCCTCATGTCACTCGGCGCGGAACACGCAGCCTGGTCTTCGTAGATGGCCTGCATGCACATGGGCATCCCTGAGGGGGGTGGCTGGGAAAGTGCATGTGAGAAGCGTTGGGGGGGATGCATCTGGCCACAGAGCTGCTGATGGCGCAAATCGATCTTGAGGCCAAGGTAGAACCTATTGGGCCACAGGTGAGGGGTCTCCACATGGGTGGGCCAATACCTCAGATTCCGCGGAGTCCGCTCAATGAGCGAGGCTGTGGCCAGCCGGGCAGTAGGCTCAGACGAGGGCTAGGCCCCCTCTGGTGAAAGCCACGCAACCTGAAAAGGTTGCCTTATTTATATATATTAGTAGGCTCAGATGCCATCCAGCACCGCGCGCTTGTCCGTGCACATGGAACACGTGGCATTCCGAGCTCTGGATCACAAGAGTGGCGTGCCGGCTGTTGTCATATCCGTCACTGTATGCGCACATGCAAACCAAAAGTGGGGTCCGAGCCTGCACCGCAGGTCTTGTGTGGTAGGATGCCTCAGAGCTGCTTTAAATGTGTGCATAAACACTGACACAGCATGCGCGTCAGGACGAGTTTTCCTTGGAAGCTTGGAATCTGCTTGGAATCTGAGAAACTTGGCACTTTGATGTGCAGCATGCCTCGCGGCAGTGAGTCTTGAGGAGGTTGCCCCGTGCAGGCTCTGTGGGACCGAATCTGCGCGAAGCTGCTGCCTGACCAACCGTCGGTGGCCATAGATGGGCCCCTGCACACGGGCTTGAAGGAGCCTCATTTGATGGCGGAACTCCTGAGACTCTACTCCACCCTGAAGCCGATGTCCGTTGACCCGTCCACACAATCAAGAAGCAAGAAGAGCAGGGCGTCAAAATCAAGAACCAAGGAAAGTTCGTAGCAAGCATACGCAGCGTAGCAATGTCCATATGGCGTGTTTTGCGAGTTGATTCTGTGCGGGAGCAGACTTCAGAGATCACCTCCGCCCCTGCATAGTTGCAGATTTGGTTGCAGCTTCCTAGATATTCGGATAATCTTTGAATAGTATGTAAATAGCTGATGCCCGGTGTTGAATGCCATAGCATCGTATGACACATGTAAATAGAGTCACTGATCAGAGGTGCCATCGAGATTGAGGGTCTCTTCGTTTGTTGTGCAGTTGTGTGGCTTATATTTGGACCGATTCCTTTGGCCCCATGCAGCAACAGAAGATTGGCTGCACTATGTACCCACACCGGGGATGAAAGCATCCAGCACACACTTCGAGACACGTATCCGGATTTTCTGGAACTTGCTCATGGAGTACAGGATCTCCTAAGACGCAATGACCCACCTGAGTGCCTCTGCGACTGCACCATCTGCACACTGATGTTGTGCATGTGGGTGGTCTATCCTTGGATCGATTACGTTTCCATCATGTAGCCACAGAAGATCAGCTGCACTAAGTACACACACAGGGGATCAAAGGATTCAGCACACAGTTTGTAACACTTATCGGGATTTGCCGGGGCATGTGTTGGAGAGGGATGACTTCCCGTTCCTGACTGGTTCGCATTTCGTTTAGGATGACGAGTGGGCTGGCTTTCATCGGCGGGCGCCATGCCGTTCAGTGTGTAAGTATTTTTCAGTACCTCATGGTTGTACACCTGCGGGGATACTCGTGCTCGTTCACCAGGATGTGAGGCACTGGCAACTCGAAGCTGCAGAACCTGACGCCGCCATAACATCAGCAACTGCAATAATTGCGCAAAAACCCGCCAAAACTTGCAGCTGCAGTAATGTTTCCCCCAGGTCAATGTGATGCATACCAAACGTTAGTTGGGAATTTCGAATGGGTTCGTATTCTCATATGTCGCGCGCGTCGCCAGCCACGTCGATGTGTCCGACGGTATTAACCAAAACTCGACGCCCAAGCCTACATCCGGGTTTTTTATGTGTATAAATCCAAACTATTTTCACAGATCGTTCGACTGCGGCATAGCGGATGCAACGCGAAACGGTGTCCAAAGAGAATCTAATTTACGTCGCGCGTCTTTCTTGAATCAGATTACACGATTCAGGTCAGACAAATATTTCACGCGAGTCGTCTCGTTTGAATATAAAAACGGGAATGCGGTCATTCGTCAGGTCATGCTATCTGTCGGACATTCGACCAGATCGCTCAATGCACATGCATGAATCGAGTGACGCCTGCCGTCACGTCTTCAGTATTTTCACTTTTGGGTGTAGACAGTCATCATCGGGCAGATGGCGTAAATAAGTCATCGATTGATGTGTTTCGTTGGACGTTATATAAATATGGCCCCCGACATCGTCCAGAAGATTGACTCGACCCATACATTTTGGTATCCTTACGACAGGCGTGCGATACCTTGGAAAGCGATCGATCCTGTTATCGATGTTAATTGTATGGCCAGTGTATAATTTCCAGAGCTGATGCGAATTGGTTTTGATGAAATATTCACATATTCCATACATGTCTCAGTCTACCGACGAATGCCACGTCATGCGGGATCGCAACAGTCTCTGGCGTAATGGGGGAAAGCGATCGAAGATGAAACTGGTGAAAGTTGGACGCGTGGAGGTGCTCATGCGGAATGTTTACGAGACTGCAATTATGCAGAAAACGTTTGAAATTTCCTGCATGCAGTAGCTTTTCAAACATGTAGCCCACTGCAGTCAAAGTCGTTACCGCAGAATTACCACGCACACATATACCAGGGTCAAGGTATGCTGACGCGCCTAGAAAAATAAACCTTCTTCATTAATTGTGCGTATTGAAATTCAACGCTAACACCGCGCGTCGTAGTTTTGTAGTTTGTTGTGAAAAAGCGAGGGGCTCATTAAGGCATTGCACCCTCGCACGAAAGCAGGGGGGGTGACACGACATAAGCTCGTCGTTTTTGTCCACGATATCGTGGTCATTTTTTGCATAATTTTTTTCGTGTTTTGGGGGTTTTCATGCAAAAAGAAAACGAACGTTTTTTTACCACAATATCGTGTACAAAAATGACTAGATTTTGTACCAAGTTCCAAAGCAGGGCACCCTACCTTTTTGTGTGCTCTCTGAAATGCAATTGCTCTTGCGAGGTTAAGAATAAACTTTAAGATCGTAGGCCAAGAGATAGTAGGATTTGCATATTTGTCTAAGGGGCACAGGTTCGGCAAATTTCGCTGCAGGGCGGGAGGGCCCCTTAGTCTTCCGATTTTTGGCCTTGGTGAAACCGGTCGAATTGTGTTTTGATGAGCTTGTACTATGGTTGGAAAGTGAAATTTCATAGGTTGAGGGTCACTTGCGAACGTATAGCTCCTTTTGATAGGCCAGTACAGACATGGACACACAGTCGTATTGTATTGGGTTAGACCCCAACCTCATCGTTGTGAGGTAGGCTGCACCTTAATCCTGATTTTCTCTCATATCGCAATTTTGTAGGGCTTGGAATGTGCTATTATACAGGGTGTGTATCTCGCTTTTCGTGGCATTGGCTCAAGACAGAGCGCCAGACCCAAAGGTCTGGAGGTCTCAGTATGAATCCGAGATGCCACACTTTCAAGGCGCGCGTTCTCCCTCCTTATTTATTTGCATCGTGCAAGTGTAGTCCATAGCAACCAAGACTAAACTAATGGAATGTAGTTTTAAGGGAAATGTTTAAGGGAATGTGTACTTTGCACAATAAGCTGATGTTAAGAAGCACTTTTAGTTCCTGCAGATCCATGCGCCCTCTGTGAAAAGGGTGGAGCTCTCTCGATGAACTATCAGACGCGCCCAGCAGTTGATGTGCCTATGCAAGCTCCTCCTCGTCGGACGAGGCATCCACAGCCGCGGGTGGCTGATGGGGCGGCGGTGGGGTGGAGGCGGTGTGTGCCAGGAGGCACGACGTACCTGCTGAGACACCCATAGTAGGGGGCGTCTGATTTCGATGAGAATAAGAGTAGCGAACTATTAGGGAAATTAGTGAGTGGATGTGGCATTGCCTGAGCGAACAGTTGGGGAAAATGATATGTGAGCTCAGAGGAGAGAATAAAGAGAGGTAACAGAGTTGGTCTCTCAGACTTGGACAGCAAATGATATAACTCTTGCTGTCTGGGTTTATGTTAAATAGTATATCTGAATATATATATGATATGATTCCTCAAGATAATAGAGGATAATAGTCTACTCCTGGGAATTCCCCTGGGACAATTTGGTATCTTAGGCGTGTGAGCGTCTTTTTAGCTCGCTCTCGCTCGCTTTGCGTGCTTGCATGCGCACTTTGGACCTGTGGCGAACTGCTTTCAGCTTCCGTTGCGACGTTCTGATATGTCTTTGATGTGCATTCCGGTTGTTCTGGCGGCTTGACGGGTTAGCGTCCTAGAGGCGGGACCGTTTTTGTCGTTGGTTATACCGGTTTCACTCGTTTTTGGCCTATTTTGGCTCACTTCCATGTGCATCCTGGTAAGTGAACTCTGCGGCACATATTGGGGGGGAGGTATGATGGCTTACAACAACTTTTGTGCGATTTTTATGAGTTATTTACAATTGTTTTAGTCTTCATCAACTCATAGTATGGCCTCAAACAGCTTATTTCTTCAAAATATGTGCGGATTCACTCCCTTTTTAGAGCTTAAAAAGAGTTGATGCACCTCCTCAACTTCGATAACTGGGCTTCTGGATGGTTGTGAAAAGTTATTTTACTTATTTTGGATATATTTTACCAAACTTTACCAGTCCTCATCAATTCTTGGAGCTTTGAGACCTTTTTGAGCCTTTTTGGGAGCTGCATTCACTCCTTTTTGGCCCATCAACCCTGAGTTTTAAGAGTGGATCAAGCTTCTAGACTTCAATATGGAACTTTTGAACGATATTATTATTTTATTCTACTCAGTCTGGATATTATTTACCGTTCTCAACAGTTCTTGAAGGTCTACAGCCCTTTGGTGCCCTTTTTGGCTGATGCATGCACCTTTTGCAGCCCCAAAATAGCCCTTTTTGACTGAAAATGGACTTTTCAGACTGCCAAATACTTATTCTGGACAGTATACACGGTTTATCTTTCAAATATGGACCTTACTGAAAAGTTTTTATCAGTGTATGGAGTTATGGGACCTTCTGGGAGCTATTTGGATACTTTTGGCTGCAGCATGCACTCTCCATCCACACCTAGCACTTGAAAACTGTGTCGCGGAGCCCTGGCGAATTTTCTAGAAATGGACAGAAGTGAAGTAAGGACTACGTTGATAACATAAAAAGTACTTCTTCAACTTTGTTTTCGCTTCCAATAGTGTTACAAGCAACCTCAGCAGCTGGCAGCAAGTGTGCTTTCGACTGCTGAACATACATCCACTTCCAGCCCCCTTAACACTGTGGGCTATTTTTAGTAACCTACCAGCATATGGCCATACCCTTTGGTATTGGTGACACGTACAGACGACAGTGGTGGAAGCAGGGCTTTGACAAGTGGGTCTACCCTCCTGGACCTCTTCAGCAACCTGGTATTCCATTTGGCGGCTTCCCTCCTTCACCTTCAGTGTCCCCCACTACGTCGGACGACGAAGAGGACCCGTTCACACTTCCTGAAGGTTTCCAGCCCCTACTGTTACCTCAACCTCCACAACAGAACTAGCCTGCCTATTTCCAGATATGCAGCCGCCCTACGACCCATACGCCGTACCCCCGTCTCCATTCACCTTTCCACCCTCACTTGCTGCTGGCTCCTTTCCACCCTCCACCACCGGACCTGCAGCACTCATGGCCCCAGGACAGCCCAGTCCCCTGCCATATCAACCACCTCAGGTCCCCCTCGCAGACCCCCGCCTTACTCCACTCAGCCCTTACCCACAGCCACATCCCTCAGGAACCGTCCCGGTGTACCACACCCCAGCAGCAGTTCCTGGACCGGTCCCCGCTGTACCATGGACCTGGTCTGGGGGTTTCCCCTTCGGGGGGGTTCCCTCCCCTTACGCCCCTGCACTTCACTCCCCGGCTCAGACGCTGCCAGGGACTGCTAGGAGTGCTGAGGAGGCGGCACGCTGGCTGGCGTATCGTCGGCACGAAGAGGCGGCGGTGCTGGCTGCGTCAGGCTTGCAGGTGGGAGCTCAGGCCACCTATGGTGCTGGAGGGGTGCTCGCAGAGCGCCCCGGCACGGGCTACCCAGCAGGGGCCTTTCGTACCACTGGAGGGGTGCACGCAGAGCACCCCGGTGAGGGCTTCCCTGCAGGGGCCCACGCGACGAACGCTGGAGGGGTACAGGAGGATGAGCCGGAAGAGGAGCCTGTCGCAGACAATCCCTGCCCTCACGATGAGTACCTGAGAGCAGGGGGCTACAGTGACGTAGACCCCGACAACCCATTTGGCCGTAGTGCTGGCGAGGAGTCTGCGTATGAGTACGAGGCGGACCCCAACGACTACGACGAGTATCTGCGGGCGGGGGGCCACAGTGACGTGGACCCCAACGATCCGTACGGGGAAGGGCAGCGCTGGGACGAGGTAGATGACGACGAGGAGGAGCAGGAGGAGCTAATCGTCTCCATCACTGCGTCAGCCTCAGCGCAGCGCGTTGTCACTGTTGGCGTGGACGAGACGTCCGCAGCACCGCCACAACCGCCTGAAGTGTTCATCTCGAACAACGCAGGGCGTCGGCGGTCTCGTCGTTCGTCGGGACCGGGGAGCTGGGACGAGCGCAACCTACCTTTCCGCGAGGAGTCCGACTCCAATTCTGGCGGGGGCTCTTCGTCCGTCTCGCAGACGTCCTCGTCGAGGTCATCAAAATCTTCGAGGTCGTCTAAGTCGGGCAGGAGCGGGCAGAGTGACGGACTTAGTGACCGTGCCCGCAGGCATCGCGACGCCAAGGAGAGGAAGCGGAGGCTGCGGCGTCGAGAGCGTGACGAAGGGCGGACCCTTACCCCTGCAGCCCTAGCGGCCACCTTCAGGGAGTGCCTGAAGGAGTTCCACAGCCAAGGGGGGGGCACACGGTCCGCTCCTGCAGACCCCACAGCTGAGACCGCCAGTGCAGACCCCCAGGCCGGGGTTAATTCAGTCGCTGGAGGGGTGCCCGCGGAGCACTCCGGCGCGGATCCTCCAACGGGGGTCATTTCAGACGCTGGAGGGGTGCACGCAGAGCACCCCGGCGCAGACCCCCCAGCGGGGATCGCTTCGGTTGATCCGCAGCTGGCGGAGGGCGGGGGGGAGATTCACCCGCAGCGAGCTGGTGTTGCCCCCCTGACCGCGGTGGTGGCCCCCGATGTGGGGGTGCAAACTGGGCAGCCCGGCGGCAGAGGAGGAGCTGGAGTCAGCAACGGGGACGTGACCCTGCAGCAAACGGCGGGCAAGGGCAGCGCCACACGAGAGCGCGAGACCGTTGGCTCCCGCCAACTGGCCCGGCTACGAAGGCAGTCCCTGGAGACGGTGGTGGTTCTCGGGTCTGGTGAAGGAACCCCTGCTGACCACACACCAGGCACTGACTCGACAGCTGCCGTTCGACATGTGAACTTCCGTGAGGCGAACGGGACCCCTGATGGTCCTGGTGCAGTGACGCCTGGCGGGCCCTCAGCGGAGCTGCCTCCCCCTGCACATGACCCTGCTGTACCAGCACTTGGAGGTGGCGATGGGGGATGTGCACCACCTGGACCTCCGACAGCTGCTCCCTTGCCACCCGCGGTGCCACTCCCAATGCCCAGTGGGCCACCGCCACCTCCTCCTCCTCCTCCACCTGGTAGCACGCTTGCGTTACCAGCACCAGAGCATGATGGTGGAGGTCGTGACGGGTCACCAGGGAGACCTCCCCCTCCCCCTCCGTCTGGTCGAGGTGGGCATCGAGGGCGGGCCCTACTGGCCACACGAGATGGCCACACTCTGTGGGTACCGCAGCCTTGGGGGGACACTGGATACCTCGGACTCGGAATGCCGACGGCTACGGTCAGATCGGCTGCAGATGGTGGCCTTGACCTCTTCTACAAGGCTATCCTCTTGCTGGGGGTATCACTGAGGGAGTACCTTGACATGGGGGGCACTGTGGCACAGCCGCCAGTCATGCTGATGACCCCGGAGATGGAGACGCATGCGTGGGTGGTGGACCGGGGCGTGGTGGACGCGGCCCTTCTGGCATACCGCAGTAGGCCTGCGGGCTCAGGACACCCCCGCCCGGTATGGAAGCACGTCTCCAGTACCCCTGAGTCCGAGATGCACCTCCTGGATCCCGACTGTCTTACAGCATGGGCCGAGGTGGAGCAGTCGGAGTGGTATCGGCAGCTGCAGTCACGGTCAACTCCTACGCCGACTCCAACCCCGCCTCCATCTGATGGTCGAGCCCATTTTCTAGCTCTGACGGCAGCCCCCACCTCTGTGCATCATCCGACGACCCCCGCGCCTGCGACGGCTCCGACTAACCTTGGTTCACGTCACCCTCGACCTCATCTTTCACCTAACGCAGCAACCTTTACCCCTGCAGCTACTTCATCGTCCACCGCGGGAGAGCCCAGCAGCCGTGACCTCATCGGCGAGCAGAAGGTGGAGGACGCGCTGCTGAAGCTCGTGAATAAGCTGCCGAAGTTCCCTTCAGAAGGGGATTTGTCCGAAGACGACAAGGTCAACCAGCTGGAGGCCTTCTCTCGAAAGGTCCAGAACTTACTGGACAACAAGCTGGTGATGAGGGCGTGCCGCCAAGCTAGCTGCACCGGTGAGGGATACATTACCTCCGTCCCTGACATCATGTGGATTGTGGCGGAGGAGTGTTTGCGAGGTGAGCAGCGGGAGTTTGTGGAGAAGGCCGCGGGAGGTGTCGGCACGTCAGCGGGGTGGATACAACGGTACGCTGACGCTGACATATTCTTCGGGGACCTGGCCCTCAGCCTGCTGGCCATCGAGAAGCTGCAGAAGCTGCGTGATGGACTCACCCGAAGACAGTCGAGCAAGGAGACGGCCAACGCTTACCACTCGCGACTGTCTGCGCGACAGCGCACCGTGAACTTCCTGGCCAAGGTAGTGCCTGGTTGTGTGCCCGTCTCCGACGAGGATTTCGGCCACCACTTCTGGCGGGGGTTGGTGCACCACAGCAAGGTGGGGCTGGAAATGAGGAGGGTGAACCTGGACCTCAATGATCCAGGGGAGTGGGAGGATCGGGCACGTGCTGAAGGGCACAGCCGAGGCGTTACCTCGGCTGTTCTCAAGGTGCTCGAGTTCGCCAGTGACATCGAGGCGAGCAAGGCAGGCCCATGTGGATCGCATTCTGGCTCGACGAGTTCGCATCTCCCGAGGAAAGGAGATTGTGGAATGGAAGGTACGCTGGACGGGCTACTCAAAGGCCCACGATTCGTGGAGGACTCGAGACAAGCTGGAGCGTGGAGCACCTCTGCAGCAGCTTAAGGACTTTGAGACCGAACGTCTGGCCATGGAGGGCCAGGTACGTGACGCTGCATTACGTCGTCGAGAGCAACGCCGTGATACACCCAGTTCTGCTGCGGTGGCGTCAGGTGCCTCTTTAGCCTACCTGTTGGTGAGACCCTGGGAGGAGGAGTTTGAGAACCTCACCGACGAATGCCTTCCTACGCGCCTGATTCGGCGCGGAGCGGAGCGGCCTCCCCGCCCCCTTTGCCCCTGGGTCCTATGGTCATTGCGTGCACCCTCTGCACCTTTCTACTGTGCGCGCACACTCGCGCATCCCTCCCCACCCACAACTCGCAGCGCCGCTGCTCACCCTTTGACCGCTGATTCGCAACCGCAGATGAAGCAGCATAAGGCACGGCGCCGGGGAGAGCGCTGCACGCGCCACGCGCCTGATTCGGCGCGGAGCGGGGCAGCCTCCCCGCACCCTTTGCCCCTGGGTTCTATGGTCCTTGCGTGCACGCTATGCACCTATCTACCGTACGCGCAAACTCGCGCATCCCTCCCCACCCACGACTCGCAGCGCCGCTGCTCACCCGTTGGCCGCTGATTCGCAACCGCAGATGAAGCAGCATAAGGCACAGCGCCGGGGAGAGCGCTGCACGCGCCACGCGCCTGATTCGGCGCGAAGCGGAGCAGCCTTCCCGCACCCTTGGTCCCTGGGTCCTTTAGCCATTGCGTGCACCCTCTGCACCTTTCTACCGTACACGCACACTCGCTCATCCCTCCCCACCCACGACTCGCAACGCCGCTGCTCACCCTTTGGCCGCTGATTCGCAACCGCAGATGAAGCAGCATAAGGCACGGCGCCGGGGAGAGCGCTGCACGCGCCAAGCGCCTGATTCGGCGCGGAGCGGAGCAGCCTCCCCGCACCCTTTGTCCCTGGGTCCTATGGTCCTTGCGTGCACGCTATGCACCTATCTACCGTACGCGCACCATCGCGCATCCCTCCCCACCCACGACTCGCAGCGCCGCTGCTCACCCGTTGGCCGCTGATTCGCAACCACAGATGAAGCAGCATAAGGCACGGCGCCGGGGAAAGCGCCGCACGCGCCACGCGCCTGATTCGGCGCGGAGCGGAATGGCCTCCCCGCCCCCTTTGCCCCTGGGTCCTATGGCCATTGCGTGCACCCTCTGCACCTTTCTACTGTGCGCGCACACTCGCGCATCCCTCCCCACCCACAACTCGCAGCGCCGCTGCTCACCCTTTGGCCGCTGATTCGCAACCGCAGATGAAGCAGCATAAGGCACAGCGCTGGGGAGAGCGCTGCACGCGCCACGCGCCTGATTCGGCGCGGAGCGGAGCAGCCTCCCCGCACCCTTTGCCCCTGGGTTCTATGGTCCTTGCGTGCACCCTCTGCACCTTTCTACCGTACGCGCACACTCGCGCATCCCTCCCCACCCACGACTCGCAGCGCCGCTGCTCACCCGTTGGCCGCTGATTCGCAACCGCAGATGAAGCAGCATAAGGCACAGCGCCGGGGAGAGCGCTGCACGCGCCAAGCGCCTGATTCGGCGCGGAGCGGAGCAGCCTCCCCGCACCCTTTGTCCCTGGGTCCTATAATCCTTGCGTGCACGCTATGCACCTATCTACCGTACGCGCACCATCGCGCATCCCTCCCCACCCACGACTCGCAGCGCCGCTGCTCACCCGTTGGCCGCTGATTCGCAACCACAGATGAAGCAGCATAAGGCACGGCGCCGGGGAGAGCGCCGCACGCGCCACGCGCCTGATTCGGCGCGGAGCGGAATGGCCTCCCCGCACCCTTTGCCCCTGGGTCCTATGGCCATTGCGTGCACCCTCTGCACCTTTCTACCGTACGCGCACACTCGCCCAACCCTCCCCACCCACGACTCGCAGCGCCGCTGCTCACCCTTTGGCCGCTGATTCGCAACCGCAGATGAAGCAGCATAAGCCACAGCGCCGGAAAGAACGCCGCACGCGCCACGCGCCTGATTCGGCGCGGAGCGAGCAGCCTCCCCGCACCCTTTGCCCCTGGGTCCTAAGTATGGTCCTTGCATGCACGCGGTGCACCTTTCTACTGTACGCGCACCCTCGCCCATCCCGCCCCACCCACCACTCACAGCGCCGCTGCTCACCCTTTGACCGCTGATTCGCAACCGCAGATGAAGCAGCATAAGGCACGGCGCCGGGGAGAGCGCCGCACGCGCCACGCGCCTGATTCGGCGCGGAGCGAGCAGCCTCCCCGCACCCTTTGCCCCTGGGTCCTATGGTCCTTGCGTGCACCCTCTGCACCTTTCTACTGTACGCGCACCCTCGCCCATCCCGCCCCACTCACCACTCACAGCGCCGCTGCTCACCCTTTGGCCGCTGATTCGCAACCGCAGATGAAGCAGCATAAGGCACGGCGCCGGGGAGAGCGCTGCACGCGCCAAGCGCCTGATTCGGCGCGGAGCGGAGCA
>LGRX02030775.1:0-11607 GCA_001247695.2 Cymbomonas tetramitiformis | reverse complement strand
AAAAAAACATACCTGCTTCTTGGCCAAAAAGTATTTGAAGTCGAATTTGTCTTCAGATCGTGAGCTGTTTTTTAGCAAGTCTTTGATGAAGTATTCCTTCCTATCTTTTTGCGACATACTAAAAATATTTTCGCGAAAGGACTTAATATCTGCCGATGAGAAAGATAGACAGCAGTACGACTTGCAATTGCACTTAATGGTTTCTGCCATTGATATACTGTCAGCCTGCAAACGTCGCTGCTTGATACTAATTACGCCTGTATATTGTTTCTTGCGTATGTCGGATTCGTACGGTTTGCGCGTTACAATCTGCTTGTTTACTTCACCGTTAATGCACCGAAGAGGTTCTTCATTAAGCAAGTCTAAACTTGTCTCTGAAAATTCGGTATCAAGTCTGCTTTTTATCTCTTCTAAGTCAATTTCGCGCAAAGCGCGTGTCCCGGAAACGCGTGAAGAATTAGAGCTAACTTCCGATCTAGACGTCAAAGGCGCGTTCCAAAGAACCAATTGCGTATTTGCGCTCGGGGCTGTGCTTGGAATTGGCTCATTATCAAAAAAGTCAGCCCCTATTTCCATAGAATCTTCAATAACTATTCCCGGGCACGGTTTGCAGATAATCTCGCAACCCTCATCAAAAGGAATAGAAAACATATTTTCGTCGAAATTAGCCGTCATTAGCTTATGAAGCCGTTTTTTTCGTTCTGAAAATGATATGAACTTGCGAGTCAACGGAGAATTTCTATCTTACTGAATCGATCGATTCTCGATTTCAGCGCAAATGACACCAGCATATCTTAAAATCATATCCTTGATCTGAACAGACCGAATCAGATAGCGACAGCAGATGTCATTTTTGACGGAAATCGTCATCGATATTTGACATGTCATTTTCAGCCGCCAAAAATGACTTTTACAATTTTGCTAAAGTTACATCACTTTTTCAAAGTTTCTTCACACACACACCCCTTTCACAGTTGACAGCCAATTTCTCTCATTTCAGTATGACGACAGCAGAAACATTTCAAGCACTGAGGGAACAGCATACTTTCCAGTTATATCTTGGCCACAAGTGGAGCATTGTTAGAACGCTAGAAACCGACAATCCTACAGACACCTTGCGAATAATAATTCACTCAAATGACCAAACCCAGCTTGCTGACGAAATGATGTACAGTTTTCCCCAATACATCTCTACGACTGTAGAAGAAGGTAGCCTTCTTCCGGAAAAACGCGTTGCGTACAGTATAATTGAAGGCCAGCGTCCAATTTTGTATATCGTCGCCATTAGAAACAACAAGCTCACTGTGATCGAACTGGACAGCGATGACTTTGAGGTAGACTCGAGCTGTCCTAGGCACACGAATCGGCTTTCGGCTTTTCAAAACTTAAAAAGTAGGGCAGAAGAACAACAAAAAAGCAAGGCATTCTATATAGCGAGCTATGTTAACACGGCGTGGAAATCGTCGATTACAGCTGCTTTCTGGCAAAGCAAGAGGCCACCGGCAGTGCCTGATGACCCGTCGGCCTTGGTAGCGAGATACCTGTTGTACAGGCTTCGGTACGTCCCTTTCGCGCCTTGAGCCTGTCCCTGGGCGGAAAGCGTTCATTAGCTAATGAACGCTTTCCGCCTCGAAACGCGCGCCTTGAGCCTGGACCGGGGCGGAAGGCGTTCATTAGCTAATGAACGCTTTCTGCCTCGAAACGCGCGCCTTGAGCCTGTCCCTGGGCGGAAAGCGTTCATTAGCTAATGAACGCTTTCCGCCTTGAAACGCGCGCCCTGAGCCTGGACCGGGGCGGAAGGCGTTCATTAGCTAATGAACGCTTTCTGCCTCGAAACGCGCGCCTTGAGCCTGTCCCTGGGCGGAAAGCGTTCATTAGCTAATGAACGCTTTCCGCCTCGAAACGCGCGCCTTGAGCCTGGACCGGGGCGGAAGGCGTTCATTAGCTAATGAACGCTTTCTGCCTCGAAACGCGCGCCTTGAGCCTGTCCCTGGGCGGAAATCGTTCATTAGCTAATGAACGCTTTCCGCCTTGAAACGCGCTCCCTGAGCCTGGACCGGGGCGGAAGGCGTTCATTAGCTAATGAACGCTTACCTCCTCGAAACGCGCGCCTTTAGCCCTTATCGGGCTGGA
Organism: Cymbomonas tetramitiformis; assembly: GCA_001247695.2. Lineage (NCBI taxonomy): Eukaryota > Viridiplantae > Chlorophyta > Pyramimonadophyceae > Pyramimonadales > Pyramimonadaceae > Cymbomonas > Cymbomonas tetramitiformis. Next base: position 9,474 of record LGRX02030775.1, on the reverse strand, counting down.
AGGCGTTCATTAGCTAATGAACAGTTTCGTCTTGTCCCAGGCTGCCAGGAGAATGGCAGTGGAGCTTGCTGCCCAACGTGCCCTTCAAGGACCTGGTGGCTCCAGAGCGTTTACTGGAGCTGGCGCTAATGTGGATATGTCTCAAGTGGCCACCCCATCTAAGGCAAGGAAGGCGGCCGAGGTGGCTGCATGTGGGTGGCACGCTAAGCTGAAAGTGGAGCATGCATCGAAGATGGAATATGAGGAGAAAGCAGAGCTGTGCAAGCAAATCGAGATGGAGCACCGGTGGCCGAATCCGATGGATTTCGACGAGGCGGCGGAGCAAGGGAGTGTGTTTCGTCTCCCCATCAAATGCCTGTACCACGCGACGGGGTACGAGGCATGCCGGGATCAAGAGAGGGGCTGGGTGAACGAGATCCAGTCCAGCAGAAAGGAGAACCCGTGGGCCCCTTTTAATGCGGGTCTTGTTGCGATCGACGATGTCAAAACCCGTGCCGAATTCTCCCTGAAAAAAGCTCTGAGGGGAGGATACCGCGGCAAGGTTTTTGGGCACCAGCACTGTTATCAAGCCACCGACGAGTGTCACGAGGAAATCCCGGCGGAGATAGCCTTTCAGTACTTCGAGAGCAAGATCTACATCGGTCTCACGCCTGACATGATTCGGTTCTTAGGCGAAATGCAAAACATGATCGACCAGAAGCAGAAAGGCAAAGACAACACTCAGTTCATGCAAGGGCTTCGTTCGACCCTTTTCGAAAAGCATGGGGTCGTGTACAAGGTTTACCGAGAAGCGTTGATCTCCGAGTTCGTCGCCAGCGTCCCCGAGGACACCGAACGGGGTACCCCTTATCAACCTGGGTATTACGAGGACGGAGGGCTGGTGAGAAAAATGGCGGAATTCGAATCAGAGCATGGATTTTCAGTCCCGGATCCCGAGAAATATCCCCAGGGATTCCAGTACATGGAGAAACGGGGGACGTTTGAGAACGAGGAAAACCCTGAGGGAGACCCTGTGGTAGAGGTGACGTTGACGGTGCTGAACGATGACATCGACGCTCACCTCGATCGGGTCACAGATTGATCGAGCCCCGCATTGCGTGAATATCGAAAGAAAGCGCCAGACCTGAACTGATGGAAAGCTGACAATCTCTGCTTTCAGGATCACTTGTCAGAATTGGCACACGATAATTGCTGCGGACGGTACGATCAATACAGTGGAGTGCCTCCTAATCTGCCCAAAACTGAGTCAAGCGTACCCAGGCAGTTTTCCTGATGCACACCACCACGTTCCCTTTACCAGGAACAAACCCTTCATCACAACAAGTACGGTGGGTTGTGTACACGTGCACTTGATATATCCTTGCCATTGAACCCTGCCGCCCATTAGTGCAGTACACTCTGAAAGAAAATTGATTTATGCTGTTTCCGAATTTTAAAAAATGATGGAAACCAAAAATCAAGTATCAGTGCATGTGTGATTCTGACCGAAAAGCTCCCACAAAGCATCCGCGTACAATGATCGACTGTGATGCCGTGGGCAAATTGTCAAGTAAGAAGTACAGTATCTGCCAGGTATTGCTTTTTAGTTTTTTGGTTTTGAAATTACGTGAGCAGGATTAACAAGTGCTTGGCGGTGGACATCAACTTTCCCGACGACTTTAATTTACAGGCAAGGGATCTCGTTAAACTGTTGTGCAAGGTGGATCCCGGGCAAAGGCTTGGTATGGATCCTATAAACAGGATGGACGACATCAAAGCGCATCCATTCTTCATTGGTGTGGAATGGGATGACATGTTGAGTAGGATGCTTGTGAAGCCGCCTGACTGTAAGGTACAACGACTCCCGCAACCATTTTTTGAAAGATGTGCTGTGATTGATGAAATCGATTGTTGCACTGCATACCATTTTTGCACCCTGTGAAGATCATTCAGTACAATTATGTACAGAAGTGAACTTAGCATGGTCCTTAGCATTCAGGAAAAGTGGGAAATGCGATTGAAATTTACCCGCAAGCTCATTGAGTGCATTCTTCATTGTTGATGGCACACACGTCACTTATTTTTCTGTTACACTCGTGGATGCAAACAATAGTTGGCGATGTTGATGCCATATTCCCTATGCTAGTATGAAATCCCTTTTTGCTTATGAATATAATGCACACAATTCCACTCAACACCTCCATGAAATGGATCCTTCTGTACACAGACCTTTCCATGGCAGAAAACAGAATTGGGGCAGTATCGATACCGAGGAGGGCGGCTAATGGCTTAGGTGGCATGGGTGCGATTGCAGCTATTTGACTTGTCGAGCCTTCATCCAATGAGTGTCAAGAGCACGGCCCCATCGACACCACTAACTGCAGAGCAAGAAGAAATGTTCAGCGCATTTTAGCTATACAGGCTACTTTGTGTTTCACTTGTGTAGTATTAGCAGGCGCATAACGGAAATTGATGTAGTTTGTCAGAGAGAGAGCGTACTTCATGCAGACACGCGCATAGATTGATAAAGAGATACATACATAGTCTACATATATACATACATACATACATACATACATACATGCATACATGCATACCCACACACACACACACACACACACACATACATACATTGTTCGGGGTGTGAACTAAACAAGCTCACTCCGGTGTAAGTAGACACTCACAGGAAATGCAGGTAAAGCATTTCGGATGATGCTAGATCACAAGGACATTGTCGGATATCGGTATGTCGGTTAAAATACTTCGGAGTTCCTGAGCACAGGTTGGTGCAAATTGTATCTAATTCAAAAACTTGCATGAGAGCTTGCTCAGCTCTTTAAGTAGTAACATGTCGACTCGAATTCCCTCGGCTCACCTCGGATTTGATAGTCATATGCTCAGTCACTTCATGTACAGTAGTCCGATGTCCTGTCTTGTCATACAGCCCTTGGACTACAGCTGCCAATCATCTCTGGTCTGATTTCCTAAATAAGCAGAGATATGATGATGTGGCAAAAACTGAGGCTCTCCTGGTTTCCCTCCAGTTCTGTTCGGCTGTTTGAATATTAAATGGTTTTCCACCATTTCTGGATTGGGTTCCCACCAATTCTCTCAACCTGATATGTTGTGGGTGCAGATGTTCAAAAATCAGATTCTGTCGGCCACTCTCGTCATACTTCTCGGTCATACTGGTGACTATCATCAATGCGGTCACTCGTCACTCTGGCACGTCTGTCTCTCGTACCGACTCGCGATACACCCTAGTACAACTCTCCCCCCCTTTAGGCGCGCCTACGTCCTCGCTAGGCTGACATGCCCTTCCGTATATCGTTTGGAGGTCAGCATGCACGTGTGACAAGGATCGAGCTGCTAAGCTCTCGGTTCTCGGGCCCGTGCCCCCCTGTTCTCGGGCCTAGGTCCCCCTCTGCGGTTCTCGGGTCCGTGCCCCCCAGTTCTTGGGTCTGGGTCCCCTTCCGTATTCTGGGTTCACCGAAAGCGCTTCACCATCTCACGCTGCCAACGCTCAGACGGTTTGGCAACCCTGGTACTTCCCCAGATCACAGGTCTTCTGCGGCATTTGCGCCCCCAGGTTGACTTGCCTCGGTATCTTGAGACTCGGACTCGTCTGTCCGCGTTGTCAACGTCGATATCAGGTCCATTACCGCGAGCGCGTTCTCCTCCTTCATGCGCTCGCTAAGCTTCAGCTCACAAAATAGGTGATGCAGCAACGCACGGGGTATCGCGTACACTGCCTGAGCTGAACCCATACCGCGGGTGTCGGCTGCTGAGATGCCCTCACGAGAACATGTTCGTGAGAACATTCTCATGCTTCCCCAAAGTTGCTCACGCAGGGCGGGGAGTAGTGTGGGTACACTGCAGTAAAGGCACTGAAGGCGTTGCGTTAGTCCATATGTGGGTACTGGGTAGGTTTCATATACGGTGTCCCATACTTGCAATAAGTAGTCCGCAACGGCTCTGGTAGACCCTTTATTACAGCGCGCGTGTGCAAGCCCCTCAGCGCGTCGCCTGCAGGGTTCTCTATAAAGAAATACAACACACTATTCGATGAAAATGATATTCTCATGTGAAAATGATATTGCCTTATTTACCTCATGATAGGATTAAAAATCCGCATTTTAACAGTCAAGAACATGCAAGTGCAGGTTGTGCATTAGATTTAATGGTTTTTATGGTACAAAATTGAGGTCAAATGCACTTTTTCGAAATCTAGGACCCCCGGAGTGAAAATACAAAGAACTTTTGACTCAGAATCTATATACACGTTATACACATATTATTTACATGTTTTTTTCGTCTTGCTTTACGCGTCCACATCAGGTGCTACCGCTACCGCTACGCAATTATCAAAAGCTTCGTCTTCATCGGAATCATCCGATTCATTCAAGTCACCTAGGTCCTTGCGCGTGCGTTTGGATTGTTGTGCAAGCAAAGCGACGACTATCTGCGCGTATTGCTCGTTCGGTATACTCCGTTCGGGGTCTTTCGCATCCACATTCCATGCCAGCACTATTTCATTCTTATCGAAAGTCTCGGTAGACGGTCGGTGCCCCGGTGGCGCTGCGAAAGCTCCTACGTGACTCGCAAGTTGCTTGCCGAGGTGCTTCTTCTTGGTGTCGGTGTGTTTTTTGGGTTGGAAATAGCGATATTGCAGCTGTTGAGTTGACGGATAGCGCGCCTCCACCTTCACCAAGTACAACGGATCCGACCATTCGCTTCGCCTCAGTTGTACGCGGAAAGCGAACTTGTCGTTTTCAGATTCCACCGCGAGAGCCACTGCAAAGCTGCCGACTGTCATCTGGCCGTAGGTGACCTCCCACTGGGCGTTGTCCACGTTCTGCTCTGCTCGCTTTTGGGCTCGACCTTGGTGTTTCCGTTTACCGTTGTACACTTCTATCGGCGCTCGATCAATTCGGCGTTGGATGCGCACGGGTATAGCGGGGACGGCGGCAGCCCCGGCAGCTTCTATCGCCAACGCGGGCGCCTCTATCAGTCGAACCAAGGTGGCATTGCGCTCGATGGCGATTTTCTCGGGATGCTGGAAGGGTATCGCGGGCGCTTGACATTCTCCACCAGCAGTTAGGTGGCGCTGTTTCTCGATGACATCCTCGCGCCAAAACTTTTCGTGCACCTCCGTGAGCTTTGTGCCCAAAATGTCCTTCAACGCCTGTAAGGTATGCTCAAGCTTTTCGATGCCTTCTTCGGTAAAAGGAATCAGCTTGATGTATCCAGGCCCCGCGTCAGGGGGTATAGAAACAAGCTTTGGCAATGGAGTCTCGGGTAACCATTTTGGTGAAATGGAATACTGTTTGTACTGCATGCCCACTTCGCCGTGCTCGTTCATCTTGAACTTGAAAGCCTGTTGTGCCAAAATATTGTGGCAATCGAAGACGTGACCATCAAACCAAGAGCTGAAGTCGAAGATCTTCTCGGTGTGCTCGCATATTACACCATCCGTAAAGCATTCTTGTGCGACCTCTATCATCTCGTCGAGCGTCCAAGCTTGCTTGCGTCGTAGACGCACGGAGAAGCGTGAAAACATCTGGTCAATGTTCTCGTGCGTATGTCCCACCAACAGAAAGTTGAGTTTCACCTTGCGAAAGACGCCCGTGTGCACCAGCCAAGCTGCGTATGCCAACATCAACTTGCTCTTGTTGGTGCTCACATTGTCAAGCTGTACATACAACACTTCCGGCATCGGGTATGAATTTTCCCCGTCCCCGTTGCGTCGATGCTCTTGAATGCGGAGGATATCCCGGTGCAAAACGTTGACAAGGAAGATAGTTCGCATCGTCCTTGAAGTTGGCGTAGTTGAAATCCATGAAGCGGCCCACGTTCTCGATCATGCTCCCCATGTTGTGCACGTCAAGGAAGTCCTTAGAGTCCAGATGTTTAGGGATACGTCGAAAGTGGGGCAGTCGGGTGGTCCACTGCGTCATGCCATCGATGATCACCGAGGCATACTTATGCCAAGTTTTGTTCATGGCAATGCTCTTGGTCATATTCGCTTTACGACCATGTTTGTAGAACTTCTGGCGCTCCGCTCGTGCGATTGCCAGATGTTTGTTGAGAGGCCCGTTGTATTACCCTGTGCATGATACACAAAATCGGGTCAGTGAACAAATTACATAAACATATAAACACATCACAAAGCTATTCATGAATATTCACCTTTTTGAGATTTGGTTAAGCCTTCCTTCAATAACTTGAAGGACGCGCAAACATCGCAGTGAGAAAACCGGTTCACCGATGGAATCTTTAGCCACTTGCTGCAATCTTCTTCAAATATTTTGTACCAGTAACTGAGAGAGAGTTTTTTGCTCTCCTCATTCTCACCCAAGCTCTGAAGGTACTCGTCCCACAGCTCTTCGATGGTCAATCCATCTGAAAGGTGCTTCTCGGGTTTGTGAGGTTGGGGTTGTCCATATTCGTCCGCGTATTTCTCGAGCCATGCGACGACCGACTCGCGTTTCAGGGAAACCTTGCGGTTGTCCTCCTCGTACGTCAATCCATGAACAAACGTGTGTCGGCCCTCGAGCACGCGTGTTCGACAGTCTTGAAGATACCCGTAACTGATGCCGTAAGCCATATAGTAGAACTTAAAGCACACCTGTTACAAAACAAAGGACACGGTCACTCAAAAATTATTAACACATTATCCAAAAATGTCATAAGGGTTTTGGTAGGTTATGCCAATTTAAGACGCTTGGGAGACACCCCCAACACTGCACGTCTGCAGGCGGGACGGCCGTCGCATGCTCGTCAGCACTCTCCAAACCACGCCTTAAATCTGCGCAACCTAGACCCTCAGTGGGAATCGAACCCACGAGTGCGAGGTTCGTAGCCTAGCGCCGTACCAACTCGACCAATGTCACATCGTAAATTTAGAAATTTATCATACAATATTACACAATCTATCACAAGGTCCAAGAAAAATTTCGCTTTGGCCAGAGACCGTTCATTAGCTAATGAAAGGTTCCCGCAGCCAAAGTGTCTAATTGTGAGTCGCGCTTTGGCCAGAGACCGTTCATTAGCTAATGAACGGTTCCCGCAACCAAAGTGTCTAATTGTGAGTCGCGCTTTGGCCAGGGACCGTTCATTAGCTAATGAACGGTTCCCGCAGCCAAAGTGTCTAAGTGGGAGTCGCGCTTTGGCCAGAGACCGTTCATTAGCTAATGAACGGTTCCCGCAGCCAAAGTGTCTAAGTGGGAGTCGCGCTTTGGCCAGGGACCGTTCATTAGCTAATGAACGGTTCCCGCAGCCAAAGTGTCTAATTGTGAGTCGCGCTTTGGACAGGGACCGTTCACTAGCTAGTGAACGGTTCCCGCAGCCAAAGTGTCTAATTGTGAGTCGCGCTTTGGCCAGGGACCGTTCATTAGCTAATGAACGGTTCCCGCAGCCAAAGTGTCTAATTGTGAGTCGCGCTTTGGCCAGAGACCGTTCATTAGCTAATGAACGGTTCCCGCAGCCAAAGTGTCTAAGTGGGAGTCGCGCTTTGGCCAGAGACCGTTCATTAGCTAATGAACGGTTCCTGCAGCCAAAGTGTCTAAGTGGGAGTCGCGCTTTGGCCAGAGACCGTTCATTAGCTAATGAACGGTTCCCGCAGCCAAAGTGTCTAAGTGGGAGTCGCGCTTTGCCCAGAGACCGTTCATTAGCTAATGAACGAGTTCAAAAGAAAACATACCTGCTTCTTGGCCAAAAAGTATTTGAAGTCGAATTTGTCTTCAGATCGTGAGCTGTTTTTTAGCAAGTCTTTGATGAAGTATTCCTTCCTATCTTTTTGCGACATACTAAAAATATTTTCGCGAAAGGACTTAATATCTGCCGATGAGAAAGATAGACAGCAGTACGACTTGCAATTGCACTCAATGGTTTCTGCCATTGATATACTGTCAGCCTGCAAACGTCGCTGCTTGATACTAATTACGCCTGTATATTGTTTCTTGCGTATGTCGGATTCGTACGGTTTGCGCGTTACAATCTGCTTGTTTACTTCACCGTTAATGCACCGAAGAGGTTCTTCATTAAGCAAGTCTAAACTTGTCTCTGAAAATTCGGTATCAAGTCTGCTTTTTATCTCTTCTAAGTCAATTTCGCGCAAAGCGCGTGTCCCGGAAACGCGTGAAGAATTAGAGCTAACTTCCGATCTAGACGTCAAAGGCGCGTTCCAAAGAACCAATTGCGTATTTGCGCTCGGGGCTGTGCTTGGAATTGGCTCATTATCAAAAAAGTCAGCCCCTATTTCCATAGAATCTTCAATAACTATTCCCGGGCACGGTTTGCAGATAATCTCGCAACCCTCATCAAAAGGAATAGAAAACATATTTTCGTCGAAATTAGCCGTCATTAGCTTATGAAGCCGTTTTTTTCGTTCTGAAAATGATATGAACTTGCGAGTCAACGGAGAATTTCTATCTTACTGAATCGATCGATTCTCGATTTCAGCGCAAATGACACCAGCATATCTTAAAATCATATCCTTGATCTGAACAGACCGAATCAGATAGCGACAGCAGATGTCATTTTTGACGGAAATCGTCATCGATATTTGACATGTCATTTTCAGCCGCCAGAAATGACTTTTACAATTTTGCTAAAGTTACATCACTTTTTCAAAGTTTCTTCACACACACCCCTTTCACAGTTGACAGCCAATTTCTCTCATTTCAGTATGACGACAGCAGAAACATTTCAAGCACTGAGAGAACAGCATACTTTCCAGTTATATCTTGGCCACAAGTGGAGCATTGTTAGAACGCTAGAAACCGACAATCCTACAGACACCTTGCGAATAATAATTCACTCAAATGACCAAAACCAGCTTGCTGACGAAATGATGTACAGTTTTTCCCAATACATCTCTACGACTGTAGAAGAAGGTAGCCTTCTTCCGGAAAAACGCGTTGCGTACAGTATAATTGAAGGCCAGCGTCCAATTTTGTATATCGTCGCCATTAGAAACAACAAGCTCACTGTGATCGAACTGGACAGCGATGACTTTGAGGTAGACTCGAGCTGTCCTAGGCACACGAATCGGCTTTCGGCTTTTCAAAACTTAAAAAGTAGGGCAGAAGAACAACAAAAAAGCAAGGCATTCTATATAGCGAGCTATGTTAACACGGCGTGGAAATCGTCGATTACAGCTGCTTTCTGGCAAAGCAAGAGGCCAGCGCCAGTGCCTGATGACCTCGGCCTTGGTAGCGAGATACCTGTTGTACAGGCTTCGGTACGTCCCTTTCGCGCCTTGAGCCTGTCCCTGGTCGGAAAGCGTTCATTAGCTAATGAACGCTTTCGGGCCCGAACCGCGCGCCCTGAGCCCTGACCGGGGCGAAAGGCGTTCATTAGCTAATGAACACCTTCCGCCTCGAACCGCGCGCCCTGAGCCCTGACCGGGGCGGAAGGCGTTCATTAGCTAATGAATGCTTTCCGCCTTGAAACGCGCGCCCTGAGCCCTGACCGGGGCGGAAGGCGTTCATT
>LGRX02030774.1:0-18352 GCA_001247695.2 Cymbomonas tetramitiformis | reverse complement strand
AGGATACATAAATGAATGAGGCAACTCTCGCAAGGTGAGGTGAGGCTCACCGCATTTTCATTCTCCGACCAAGATCCGCTAAGGGAAATGTACGATTCTGTAATACGCGCATGCCGATGTTGCGGATATGTGCAATCGGGTCCTAGCAGCACAAGGCCCACTATCATGTTGGGCCAAGGCGCAATGGCACCAGGTCCTACGATCGTAGCATACGCGAATCGTTGTGCTAGTCTCCCGGGCATCTGTGTAACATCACTCCCACCTTTTAGGGCTAAGTTTGCCTTCAAACGAATAGATAAATAGAAAAGCAAGGCGTAGCATGACTGGCATTTTACTATTTTGTCACTCCAAATTTACATGCATTCCATTCGCTGTAGGGTATATTTGACCGTTTCTCTGTGGGAACACCAGGGATTTCTTCATGCTAGAGTACCAAGATTGTAGCATAAGAAACGCATGTATGCGAGCAGAAACTCACCTTTTCGTAACCATATTCCCAACGCAGATCGTCCCATATGTTTGCCAGGGACCTGATTGTCTTCTCGGTGGACACATCTGACACTGTTGGCACACATCCATCATAGACCCACCACTTTTCAACTCTCAGATGATTGTGTAGCAGATATGGCTGCAGGGGACATTCACTAGGATATCTCTGAAGGCAAAAACCAAACAGAGATCGCATGCAATACATCCAAGGTGGTTGTGAGGTCCTCAGTCGAACATAGCACCGTACCTGTGTTTAAAATTCTGGGCAGGTATGCGCAGACAGGGAGCTCGACGGCCGGGTGTGGCTGCAGGATAGGATCGGTCGCGAACATTTTGGTGAACTCGCGTCTTACCTGCCAGGGTATTGATATTTGCGGCTAAGAGGTTTCGTGTTAAACCAAAAAATACCGACCACCACAACTCAATCAAATCAAAGCTTTGCTGCACGCGCATAGTTGTCGTTCAGCCCAACGGCTTCTCAACACCCACTGGAAAAACGAATCTTAGCTTCTCCCTCAAGAAATAGGGAATCAAAGCTTTACTTGCGCAATATAACAGGCAATAGGACAATCGAAAACCGAATAGCACCTCAGCGCTGTACTCTTCCCAACGAGAACAGGCCGAGCTGATTCGTGAACCGAGGGGACGTGCTGAGAGGCAGGCTCGGATGCAAATCAATGCGTCCGATCGCATTCGTCAAATTATTCCTGGAGAGGTAATTATTTGACTCCTCCGGTGCTCGAACGCGAGCTTTAACACTAATCTAACATGGTCTGGTCCAATGCTAGCAATAGCGTGCGGCATCTGACACACCTGTCGGGAGTGCTTTCGAATCGACTTGGATCCGCTGAGTGTACCAACCGCGTACAGTCCACATATATCCTGCAAATATCAGAATCAGATAATGTCGCTGGAATCTTTTTTCCGTTTGCCGGCCAACGCGAGGGCGACGTGAAACGTGAATACGGCAAACACGCGATGGCACCAACCTTCAGAGCATAAAAAACATCAGGGGCGGCAGAAAGTGCCACTTGTCGTCGTTCCTGCACGCGTCGACTTTTACTTGGAGATTGCTGAGGCAATGAATTGCTGACTTCGGGTGAAACTTTCTGCTTTTCTTGCAGTGCCGCCTGAGTTTCGTTCAGCTGGAGACTCTGCAGCGCTGTACGCGGGTCCTTCTCGTAACGTTCGCGGGAAGATTTAAGTGCGAACGTGCGCTTGACAGTTGCAGGCAAATAAGGAGCACTTTTGCACGCTTTTGTTTCCTGGTAGTTTCCTTCATCGTGAGAGCTGGGGCACTTAAAGTTGGGCTTTCGTGCTGCCTGTATAACTCGCGGAAATCGTCGAATCGTTTCCCTTCGTTCACAGACGTTGTCAGTGGCGTGCCGCTCCCGTATGTGGATGATTCGAAGTCTGTGTCTTTGCGCAGTGCCACGCGTTAATAAAACAGAGCCCGCCCAACTCGCGCTACTGGTGTGAGCTATCACTGCACCCCACACCCACCAGAAAATGTAACTTATACAAAAAAGCTGCGGCGACAAAACGGAACATCCGACATATGCGTGTTTCCCTTCAGGCATATATGAGAACATGCGTTTGAGAGTATGCCAATAAATTTGTACATATAAGCTACAAGCTTAAAGTTGACCCAAAAATCTTCATACAGGAGAATAGTCGTCGAGCTTGTTTGAAAGTTTTAGTTGACGGGAGGGTCATGCTAGACACTCAGGACTGTCGCTCGAAGTTTAAATTCAACCAGACACGCCTTAGGGCGTAAGGATAATATGCACAAATGATATAGCAGAGAGTGCACAAGATTAAAACAGTAGGTTGCGTTTTAAAAAAACGGGGGTCCTGGAACAAATGATCACAAGCAATAAACCCTGACGGTACACATGGGCCTATGAACTAGAGTTCCATTAAACTTGACAGTTCTGCAAGTTGCAACGGCGAGGCCACCTGTAATGGCGATACCCATATGCTCACACTTTTTCAAATAAAACTGAAAGTTGCCGCTATCTATGTGTGCGGTCCCAACTTAACATGATGCTGATGCGCATGCCCCCACTTTTTGTCTTCGAACTGCTTCGTATTCCTTCGGATTCTTGAAACCCCTTTTGCACGCGACGTGTGGGACGCGGACGTGGCATGGCATGGCATGGGCAGTTGGACCGGCGCGGGAGTGGGAGTGAGAGGGAGTGGATGAGGATCTGTCGGTCGAGTGTGACTAGCTGACCAGTGACCACAACAGATCGACAGACGCAGACGCAGATGGAGATGAGAGCATGCCGATGTGGCGTGTCATTGTCATGTCATGTCGATGTCGCTGTCGATGTCGATGTCGCTGTCGCTGTCGTGTCATGTCATTGTCATGTCATCGTCGTCATCGGCATCGTCATCGGCATCGTCATCGTCATCGTCATCGTCATCGTCATCGTCATCGCATCGGCAGCGGCATCGGCATCGGCATCGGCATCATCGTCATCGTCATCGTCATCGTCATCGTCAATTCGTTGTTTCGTTCATCGTCATCGCATCGTCAATCAGGATTTCAGGTCGTGTCACGGCAGCGGCAACTCAATACTCGTGAAGGTATCGAGCAGATAGAGGTAGAGGGACGTCAATCGGAACCTTTTTTTTCAGAGACCACTATATATAGTGAATTTTATGGAATATACTCAATTTTTTCCTCAATTGTAGAGCTTTGGACCGTTTATAACGCCCCAAAAACCGTTTATGAAAAACGATTTTCCTCTTCAAGATATTCATTCTAATGTGACATAGGGTATTTTAGGCGATGTCCATGAATCGGAACCACCACTGTTAAGCACCACTGTTAACAAGCTTTTTCCTCATGTTTCCTTTGAAAGTCGCTTAACATTGTTTTTTCTTCGGATACATGTGTTTGATATTGCCACGACGGCCGCGATATATTATGAAACGTAAATAAATAGGGTATCCACGTGTTCGCAATCTCAAGAGGAATTTATATATGTATATATAAATGCGAAAATATAACTATATCCCATCACAATTTTGCGTTTTCTGGAATTTATATGCTTTAAAACCACTATTTTGGGTGCTTAACACTGGCTTAACACTGTAGTTCCGACCACGGCGGACAGTTCCGATTGACGGCCATCTACCTCTAGACCGAGTGGCGAGACCTAGCAGTAGATGAGTTGGCGTGTCACGACCTGAACGCGGCTCATGTCACCGAGCATATCGAACTAATTCAGAAAACTGGATGTCGTATGTGTCAGGGCAGCGAGCGGACCAGCGGAGCGAGCGGTGCTGTATCACATAACTCTAGTTATGTGACACACCTACCCTACGGACCCCCCTAGCTACCCTAGCTACCCTAGCTACCCTAGCTACCCAATAATCACACCTGTAAAGCAAAATGCATGTCACTTGTACAGCAGTCTGCATTGACCCGGGCCCTTCGGTCCGGTCTGTCACATAACCAGAGTTATGTTGTCGCGATTATGAACACGGGGCGGCAATGTAGGGGCTGGCGGGGCGTGAGGGTATTGCTGGGTGCTAAAATGGCGGTGTATCTGTGTTGTGGTTGAGTGTGGGGTGTTGTGAGGGATTTTGGGTTTGAGATGTGGGTGCGGCATTGGAGGGCAAGTTTTTTTAAATATATTCCTCCCCCCAGCTGATGGCGTATGGATAGGGAGACATCAGCTGGCAAGACAAAACACGCTATTCGATGAAATTGACATTAGGGTAGATAATTGACATTAGCTGTTTTTGGCGATATTTAGAAAATATATGTGCTGAAAATGTTAATGTTGAAAATAATTTTGCTCGCAGGCCTCCGCAACGGTAAAATTACAAGACACGTACGAAAATGTTTCCAAGACACGGTGAAGCATGCAATTTATTTTCTGTGCTGTAAATGGTAGCGAGCATGACATACAAAAGAAATGAGCAATTGCCATATCAGATTTCTCTAATAATCGTATTTACATTATGTACATCTATTTCGTGCGTCTTAGTCAGCTGATTCTATTCACATTTCAACATCGCTACCGTCGTCTAGGTCTTTACACCTCTGGTCAGGTCTGGACCGGTCTGGACAGGTCGGCACTTCCTCATTTCCCTCGTTTTCGCTATTGTCTTCATCGCCTTCGGTTTCTTCCATTTGCCCGTTATCAATTCGTCTTTTCTTGGCTCTTTGCGCAAGCAGTGCCACTATAAGTTGCCCATACTGTTCTTCTGGGATACAACCTTTTGCTTCGTTAGCTGCGATGTTCCACGCTAGCAATATCTCTGCACTTTTGAAGGGCTCAGTTGACGGCGTATCGGATGCGTTCTCCCAGAAGGCTCCCGCTTTCCCTGCCAACACCTTTCCGAGTCTTCGCTCCTTAGTGTCCGTGTATGTCTTCACTTTCAGGTACTTGTACTTCAACTCCTTCGCGTAGACAATCCGTGCATGCACTCGGACAAGCATCAGGGGGTCCGACCATTCTTTGCCGTTGAGCTTGACACGGAATTGGCATACATCGTTGGCCTTCACGCCCGTGATTTCTCCGAAGCAAACGGCGTAGCTGTTTACGGTCATCTGATCGAACGAAACCTCCCATACCGGGTTGGCCACGTACGCTTCAGCTTTTCTAGCAGCCCGATTCACCGCCTTACGTTTGCCCGTGTACACGGCAATCGGTGCACGTTCTACGCGTTCTTGAATTCGGGCTGGAATTTCTGCTGCTGCTGGCATCTGAGCTTCGGCGAGTCTGAGAGGAGCTTCCAGGGCATGCACCAAAGGGGCATTCAAACGTGCGTGCAATTTGCTCGGCAAAACGAACGGGACATTGGGCTCCTCGAAAATGCCCTCCTCGGTCAGCTTTCGTTGCTTCCTCAACAGCTCCGCCCACCACGCCTCGTGGGTAGGTGTAAACGTCGTACTCAAAATGGTCCGCATCCCGTCCACCAGATCCTCGAGCTTCGTAAGCCCTTCTTTGGAGAAGGCTTTCGGTTTGACAAAATCAGGCAGGTTCTCGGGCATAGAGTTCAAGACCTTGCGGCCCTCCTCTGGTAGCCACTTCTTGTCGGTGGTATACATCTTGTATTGCACGACCACTTCGCCGGCCTCGTTCTTGAACGCTTTGAAGGTCTGCTGCGTGGAGATGCCACAGACGTTCTCGTAGCGACCACCGAACCAGGTCTTCAAATCGTGCACTTTCGCCACCGCGGTCGTGAAGATGCCATCCGAGAAACACTCCTTTTGCGATTTCCATCATTTCGTCAAGGGTCATCGCAAGCTTGCGTTTTAAGCGCACGGAAAAACGCGAGAACATCTGGTCGATGTTCTCGTGGGTGTGGCCGACGATTAGGAAGTTCACCTTCACCTTCTTGAACGCGCCAGACATAACCAACCAAGAGATATACGCCAAAAGCATAATGCTCTTGTTGGTGCCCACGTTGTCAAGCTGGACGCGTATAACACTTCCGGCATCGGGTACGGTTCCTCGCCATCCCCTTTACGACGGTGCTCTTGAATTCGAGTGACGTCACGATGCAGCACGTTCAGCAGGAAGTTGGCGTCGTCACCGTAATTCGCGTAGTTGAAGTCCATAAACCGGCCAACGTTTTCGATGATGCTACCCATATTGTGCACGTCCAAGAAGTCCTTTCGGTCCAGATATGATGGCATGCGCCTGAAATGCGGCAGGCGCGTCGTCCATTGGGTCATCCCGTCAATGATGACAGAGGAATATTTCCACCACGTCATGTTTTCCTTGATGCTCTTAGTCATGTTGGATTTTCGGCCGTGTTTGTAGAACTTCTCACGCTCGGCACGCGCTTGGTTAAGGTGCACCTCTCGCATTTTGTCGTATTGACCTGAAAAAAAAAACGTTTTAATATACAAACTTCTAAAACAACGTAAAACAAATGCAAATACTATATTTTTCAGAATTTAGCTTACCGTGCTGGGATTTAGGTGTGCCCTCCTTCAAGAGTTTGATCGAAGCACATACACTGCACTGCGAAAAACGCTTGCACTTCGGAACTTTGAGCCAAGATTTGAACTCGTCTTTCCAGATTTCGTAGAAGTACGGCAAGGAGACTTCCTTGGATTTGCGGTCGTGAATAGATAAAGAATCGAGATAGTCATCCCAAATCTCTTCTCTTGTCTTCCCCGACGGGAGATGCGTCTCAGGTTTATGAGGCTGAGGTTCGCCCTGTTCTTCCGCATATTTATTCACGAAGGCGACGACATTTGATTTTTTGTTGGACAAACGCCGATTTGCCTCACTGCCAGTCAGCCCGTGAATGAAATTTGTTCTTCCAGAGAGAACGCGCTCGCGTACGTCGCAGAAATAGCCTTGGCTTATTTTGTAAACCTTCTGGTAGAAGGCCGAACACACCTGTAAATATACCAGCAAAGTGAATGTTTTCAAAAAGAGGAAAACCGCTCATTAAGCTAATGAGCAGTTTTGGCACACTTTCAGGAATATGAACAAAAAAATATTCTTCAAGGGGATTCTATAAAAAAGAAGGAAAACCGCTCATTAAGCTAATGAGCAGTTTTGGCAAACTTTCAGGAATATGAACAAAAAATATTCTTCAAGGGGATTCTATAAAAAAGAAGGAAAACCGCTCATTAAGCTAATGAGCAGTTTTGGCACACTTTCAGGAATATGAACAAAAAATATTCTTCAAGGGGATTCTATAAAAAAGAAGGAAAACCGCTCATTAAGCTAATGAGCAGTTTTGGCACACTTTCAGGAATATGAACAAAAAAATATTCTTCAAGGGGATTCTATAAAAAAGAAGGAAAACCGCTCATTAAGCTAATGAGCAGTTTTGGCAAACTTTCAGGAATATGAACAAAAAAATATTCTTCAAGGGGATTCTATAAAAAAGAAGGAAAACCGCTCATTAAGCTAATGAGCAGTTTTGGCACACTTTCAGGAATAGAACAAAAAAAACTTCTTCAAGGGGATTTTATAAAAAAGAAGGAAAACCGCTCATTAACCTAATGAGCAGTTTTGGCACACTTTCAGGAATAGAACAAAAAAATATTCTTCAAGGGGATTTTATAAAAAAGAAGGAAAACCGCTCATTAACCTAATGAGCAGTTTTGGCAAACTTACCGGTCTGTCACATATGAAGAACATAAATATGAATCTTGAGTCACAAGTTCTGGTCCCGCTCTTCATAAGATCTCTTATCATCCATTCTTTACGATCTTTTTGAGACAAGTTCCAAAACATTTTGCGTTGAGCAGCTAAAGCTGATGTGTGAAACAACAACGAGCAAAACGATTTGCACTTGCACCGATAAGTTGCAATACTTTCCATGTCTGATTGTGAAAGGTTTCGTTCTTTGATTGATATTTGACTCTTTTCTTTGGGTTTTCTTTTTACTGATGTGTAAACTGCTCGCTCTTTTCCGACCTTAGTTGTTTTCCCATTCAGCACACTTTCACTCTTTTCGTCACCCACGGAATGTGAACTAAAGCTTGCTTCAAGGCTTTGCGTTATCTCATTGAAGTCAACACTTGTGATCTTTCGCGAACTAGACTCTTGCGTGTTTATTGTGTCATCAGAGTCCGATGAGCGCTGAGTCGCGCGAGAGTCGCTAGCCTTTTGCAAGTTTGTAGTCATTGGAGTTTCTGCGCTTTTCGAGTGCATTGGCGTTTCAACGCACGGAAAGCATAATATCTCATCGTCGCAAACTGTTTTGTATAGCGATGAGCGAGGAGCGTTAACTGGCGATGAGCGAAATACGTCTTTTTCTATTTCTATGATATCGTCTTCCTTCTGGGTGTAGTATATTGCAGGCTGTGAAAGGTCAATAACTTCGTCGATAGCTTCGTCAGCTATTCGCCAGAACGGCCCCATCAGAAAAATAGTTCAAAAATCTTATGAAGCCGATTTCCGTGAAATGAAAACGACGAGAGTTCATTCCGAGTTTCGTCAGGGGCGACAGCCGATGACTTTGAATTTGAATATTACGGTCGCTCATATTAAATTCATCGGATCGATCGACCAAACTTTGCCCAATAACATCACTCTGTACTCAAGTTCCCGGATCGAGTGCAGATGTCATCAATCGAAATCGAGAACTTGAATGCAGATTCGAGTTCTTTGTCGCGTTCGGCCCGTCCAATAAAATACTTCGATTCGCAATTCTCAGATTTTGATGACGAGAGAACAAAACTTATTGAAACTCAATAAACTCGACCAGTCTTCCTCACAATCCAAAACCTACTTTGCATAACACCGCTTACAGCTCATCGCCCTTTTTCTTTTACTTTTTCGTGAATTAAAATAATGGCAACTGCGGATCAATTTCGCGCATTAATGAGCGTAGGAAACATACTACAG
This sequence comes from Cymbomonas tetramitiformis, assembly GCA_001247695.2. Classification (NCBI taxonomy): domain Eukaryota; kingdom Viridiplantae; phylum Chlorophyta; class Pyramimonadophyceae; order Pyramimonadales; family Pyramimonadaceae; genus Cymbomonas; species Cymbomonas tetramitiformis. The sequence continues at coordinate 9,521 of LGRX02030774.1, read as the reverse complement.
CTACCCGACAAGCAGTGGACAGTTGAGCGCGTACCTTCTTTAGACGGCCACTCCCTATAAATTTAGGACACCTGTACCCGACATGTACCCGACATGTACCCGGCATGTACCCGGCATGTACTTGGACACCGTACATATGTACCTGTCCACTCCCCACTTGGGGCCCAAAACTCAGTGAAAATCCGAGTTGTAAAAAAGTGCAATATTTTCACATATATATCAAGGCCATAAGTGACTAAGACATCCTTGACAAGTTTCGATGTAAACAAATGAGTTATTCCTTCAGAAATGGACATCCGGAAAACAGGACTGGCGTGTACCTACGTGTACCTACATGTACCCCGTCGACGGGCACACACTTCCAGAACGGTGCATGCGGGGTGCATGTGTACGCAATCGAGTGCGTGCACGTGCACCCGGCATGCACCGGGCGGGTACATGTAGATACATGCCGGGTACATGGTCCCGCGTACGCATGCACTCAACGTGTACCATGCAGTACATGCTGAGTACATGCTGGGTACATGGTGTCTCGTACACATGTACCGGGTCATGTACCAAATGGCAGACTAGTGCATGTTGGGTACATGTGAACGCACCCCCTTAGTACGACGTGGGTACATAGTAACCCCACGCGCGTTATATATGGCGTGCACGTGTACCGACAATGTACCATGTATGAATTTAACAATTCACCATAACAAAAACGATCATTATATACAATTACATTTACCTATGTTTATCTATCATGCCTCATCGTCACTGGGATTCTCATCTCGGACAATCTGCTCAAAGAAGTCGGCTAGCGGATCCAAGACCATCGAGGTTTCCATGCAAGGATGCTTTCGAATCACCACTTGAGAAGCAATCTCCTCGGCAAGCACAAACGGTTCTTTTCGATCGAATTCAGTGGCCAGATTCTCTGGGTCCAAGACGTAGAAACACTTTGAAACACTTTCCGCTCCTATGATGGAATGCCTCGCACGCAAAGCGGCCGTTATAGCTTTAGTTGGCTTCTTGAGCCACGAAACCTTGACAAACACGTACGGTCTTCCTCCAAGCTCCACTCGATAGATGTCATCCACCCGGCCAAACCTGGAATACAAGCATCACCCCTCCCGACATCAAGCACGTATGCACCATCACATCGATATCAAATCAGTCTCGCACCGCTTGGCTCGTGCATGTTCGGCCCGTACACTACTGCACACTGGTACATGTGCACCCAAGACGTACCCAGTATGAAGACATGACGGGTACACATGCACCCACGCGTTCCCATGTTAGGTGTGTATGTACCGAGGGTGTACGGGTACTGGTGGTACATGATTGTGCACTCACCGGTCTGTTTTTGCCTTTTCCTTTGTTCGCTCGCGACCTTTCGTCCTCACCCTCTCGACGTAAAAAGATCGGAAGTAACATTGAACTGTCTTGAACTTTTTGTCCATGGATGCGGTCCGGAACTTCATCGTACCCACTTGCACTCGATTGAACTTGCGGCATCGAGGAGGGCAACCTTCGAGTAGAGCGCGCTCATACTCTGTGTATTGTCTTCCCAACCATGGGGTGGGGTCCAGATCGATGTGCATCTTGTACTTGGCGGTACCCGGTGCGCCTTTGACCTGAAGGTGCGCCGTCTGCAAACAACACATGGCGCCTAAGCACTACGGAAATGCCGGGGACGTATGTACCGCGCGTGCACCGCATTACGGGTGCAGGCTAAATACACGTGTACCGGGCCAGCACTGGAAACGGTTGCGACCGGGTGCACACGTACTGACCTATGGTACATGGTGGGTACACGTGCACCCGCAATTTCCGTTTTTTTAATTTTTACGTAGAGCATTTTTAGGAATTCGCTTGTGGTCGAATGTTGGTAGTTTGCTCCAGTATTTTGTGTGTCCCTTCTCCTTGCTCTCCAGAGCCATTCCCTGAAGTTTCCTAACGTCTTTCCCGTCATGTTGTGCCGTGCGCGTGCATTTGCGTCCCTCGTTGTTAGGGTTATTTTAGGGTTCGCCTTTGTACTACAGTAGTTCCGTTTTAAGTGGGTGGGTGGTAGTGCGTCATTTGGTTGGGTGGGGTGCTTATTTTGGGCCTGTCTTGTCCATCTCGGGTGTCGCTGTAGTGTTTTCGCTGTTGTCGAGTTTATGGTTACAACGTTACATTGCCCTAAATCCATATATGTAACGCCCCTAATATCATTTCCTTGGCGGGCCTCATTTTTTGTATGTCGTCCCCCAGTTGTGCAAAACATTTGGGGTGTTTCGGTGTGTTTTCCAAAATTTTTTACTTTTACGTAGAGCATTTTTGGGAATTCGCTTGCGGTCGAGTGTCGGCAGTTCGCCCTCATACTTTGTGTAGCGTGTCTCCCTACCCTCCTGAGCCATTCCCTAAAGTTTTTTCATGTCCCTCTCTGTATATGGGGCTGTGTGAAGTCATTTGTGTCTTTAATTGGTAGGGTTTCGGTAGGGTTCGCCTGCATATCGTGGTAATGTCGTGCAAACTTGCCGAGTGGGAATGTAATCCTAATATTGCTATCAGTGTACCATGTATTCTGTTGTTTAAGTATATATATGCAACGGTTCATTGCCGCCGTCCTCTTCTGTCGTTCGTACATGCCATGGGAATTCAGTTTATGTTCATTAGTTTCGTGGTTGATTATAATCGGCTATATGGTTGATTGTAATAAAGCCGCGTCCACGTGAAGGCGGCGGCCACGTGCACGTGGTCCCCCCCGCCACGACCCAGTGGTTTAGGTCGGATTGTTGAGGTACACGACGCTCGCCACGCACGTTCCTGCGAAGCACAGTCAGTCGGTACATTACCGGTACACATGCACCCGGGAATAATCACAATGGTACGACGTGGGTACATGTGTACCGCGCGTGTACGGTGAGTGCGGACACATTCTCCCACTAAGGCATGCCCACACGACGCGCCCACGCAAAATAAAATTTTTGGCAGGGCCTCCGGCGCACATTGTGACCATAAGCAAGAATTTCCGGCATATTTCGTTTCACCTTCATGCGTAAGTGTCCGGTACGTATGTACCGACGTCACACCGGCCATGTACCAACTAAAGAACGGTAAGGTGCACGCGTACCCGGGGTGCACGCATTACTTTATGAAGGGAAGAACGCACCTTGCATCGACATCGTCGGTGTCGTGAACGGGTCGTTGTCGACCGTGTTGTCGCCATGCATGCGCCGGGGCCGGGCGAAGATACCGAGGGCGTCCCCGACGCTCCTGCCCATGTCGCATGGATCTGCATACGGGAAGACATTGCGGGTACATACATACCGAACATGTATTAGGCGGCATAAGGTACATACACGGACGCATGTACCCGGCATGTACCCGGCGGCGAGTACATGCCGGGTACGCATGCCGCGCCGCGAGCAAGTACACGTTGGGTACAAGGTAAAGGTACACGTGTATCCGGCATGTACGCATAGACGGTTACATGTGTACCGCATATGTACTATCACCGTACGTTTCCTGTACATAGGGACCTTATCGGTACGCAAATGATGTACTCTGCATGTACCCGAACGTAAATTTTGGGTACATATGTTATTTCTGCACCCCACTTAAACTTCATTCTTGTACTATTGTGTACTTGCTCGCGGCGGATGTTGGGTACAATTAGGGTATACATGAACCATCCCGTTACTAAAATCCGCCGCGAGCAAGTACAAGAATGAAGCCAAAGTGGGGTGCAGAAATAACATATGTACTCAGGTTTGGTATATGCAAGTGCAAGCGAGTACAATTTACACTTTTCCCGACAGCTTCAGGTACAACCCAGGCGCACGTGTACCCAAGCGAACATCACCAAAACGCAAAAAAAAAAAGTCACCAAACCCCCCAAAAACAAGTTGGCCTCATTTTAAAGCGCACGACGAGCGCAAAAAATAATCGAGTGCACGACGAGCCCGAAAAACATTTTAGTTGCACGAAAAATGGGCAAACGTGTTGCACAAAAAAAAAGGAACAGAGAAAGAAAATCGTACCTCAATTAGGATGACCGCCCGAGTAGAGCGGTGGGGTGGAATAATCGATGACGATCGCGATCGATACTGTACGTACGTGACCTGCGTGCCTGCGATCCCCAACCCGCGAGCGCGAGCGTCATGCGGTGGATTATTCCATCTCCAATCGTCCGATGGCATCGCATGGCATGGCACACGTTTCGCAGAATTCGTCATCGTCATCGTTATCGTCGATCGTGCTCGCGTGACGAGGACGTGCTGTGACTTCTCACGCCCCCCAACGCGCAACGGGAAGTCAAGGTGTCCACTGTAGGCATTTTTGCAGAATACTGTAAAACTTCAAACTCACCGGTACAGCCGTCAACGCTTCACATTTCACCGTCCAGCAGTGTGCAGCAGCGTGTGGTGGCCTCGCCAGCGGGTTGCATGTTATGATATTTCTCATTCTTGCTCGCTGCAATATGTCACAGGTTTGTAGTGCATGTTTTTTACAACATGTATATGTATATGTATTATTTTGTGTGTGCTTAGCGCGCTCATCCTTGGCATGCGCGGAACTTTGACTTGGAGTGAACGGGAAGATTCCCGCGAGTCCTTTGCACTCGAAATAGTTGGTTCAAATCCAACTCACTCCACCTCTCCTTTTCAGTTTCCCTCGTTAATTTCGTTTTTCACTTATATTATCTTTCATCTTTACTAAACGTTACTTGGTTGTTTTTGTTTTTCAGATCGCTGAAAATATTCGAGTGGTGAAATCAATTTTTCCACCATCATCTCGCGTTTACATTCGCGCTTCTTTGAGGTTCCTAGGTTGCTAGTTATGTTTTGCACAAGGGAATCTTTGATGCGTTTTCCGCTTTTTACTAAGTGTTGGTTCTTTGCTTTACTTTTCAGATCGGCTGTTTTGGAGAAACCCTAAATGGAGAAAATCGACCGCCTCGAGTACTTCATGAGCTTCAAGCTTCCCTTCGAGCGTGCTAGGTTGATAGATTGTTTACAATCGTAGTGTTGGAACTAGAAATCGTACGAATAGAACGTTATTTTGCGTATCGGTAGGATAGAGATGAGTAGTCCCAATTGTATCCCATCGTGCCTAGCTAGCTACACTATCGTATTAATATGATTGTATTAAACATGCTCGAGTGTTCCATGCGTATGCGTGATGTGCTAGCCTTCGCATAGCATATGCATTGTGAACACACTTAGTGTAAGTAGCGCACATTTTCGCAATCCTCTTGTGATATTGTGCATATAGATAGGCCTCGTACACGCGCACCAGTTGTACCCACCATTGCGTGCATGTGTACCCTTTTCGAGTACACATGCACCTATAGCGTACTAATGCATACGCACGTACATGTTGGGTACATATGTATGGGAGGCTCGTACACGCTTGGTACATGTGTACTAATAATGCACCGATATACACGTGCATATGGGGTACGTATGCACCAGTCATGTTAATATCAATAAGTACATATGTACCTGGTATGCGTACATGCGTACCCGGCATGTACCTCACTCAAATGTACATGCGGGGTGCATATGCACCAGTCATGTTAATATCAATAAGTACATATGCACCTGGCTTACGTACATATGTACCTGACCTGCGTACACGCATACCCGGCACGTACCTGATGCGTGGGTACATGTTGGGTGCGTGCGCACCAGGCATGTTTATATCAATAAGTACATATGTACCTGGCCTAAGTACATATGTACCCACCATGTACCCCGGGTGTCCCAACGGTAACATCCAACGGTAACATCCAACGGTAACCTGAGTACATATGCGGTACACATGTACCCGTACATGCGTACACGCCGGGTACATGCGCAGGCGGCAAAAGGTACATACACTGACGCATGCACCCAGCATGTACCCTGTTTTGGGTACATGCCGGGTACATATGCCGCGCCGCGAGCAAGTACACGTAGGTACAAGGTAGAGTACTGTACACGTGTACCCAACATGTACCAGACCCCGTTTTTTACTGTTTTCGTACACGTTGGGTACACGCTGGGTACACGTTGGGTACACGCTGGGTACACGCTGGGTACACGTTGGGTACACGTCCCCGGTACATGCCGGGTACATATGCACTGGGGTTTCCAAAATTTGTAGGGATTGGCTGCGAGTAAAAGTTTTTCTCGCAACAGCCGATGGCGACACAGTTCAGAAAAGTTTGCCTATTTTGCCAGCAAACGCAGATGAGAACCTTCGTATCTCTTTCGCTGGCGCTGCGTCAACCGCCAACGGCAATACCCCGTTGTACGTGCTGGCAACGGGCGAACGCCCGCATGAGTATAGCGCTGTCCGTCTTGACGCTGAAAATATGCTGATTAGCAGCGTGGCGCCTACTTACACAGCGCGCAAGAACAGCCTGGATGAGCTGGTTACACGAGCAGCGTCCAAAGTTCCTGCTGCTGCTTACAGTTCTTTTCTGAATGAAATGTGGCGAAATTCCGAGAACCCAGACTTCTGGAAGTCTGCTGAGATGTCTGGTGAAGAGTTCAGTCTCTTGGACGAATCAATCGATACGGAGATGGGTGGCACCGCTATACTTCCAAACACGGTAAGTTCAAACATTTTAAAAAATCCTGTAATATTTTTGTTCAATTATTTGTCATTTCTTTAATTATTAGTGTGTCTTAAAAAACTTGAACAAAAAGCCTCATTAGCCTAATGAGCAGTTTTGCAAACTTTCTGGCCTTTAGGATTTTTTTACAGTTAGTATGATACCTACTGTCATTATATGACATGTGTGACTGTTTTACCCGAGAAATTCGATGAATGACCCAAACTTGAACAAAAAGCCTCATTAGCCTAATGAGCAGTTTTGCAAACTTTCTGGCCTTTAGGATTTTTTTTACAGTTAGTATGATACCTACTGTCATTATATGACATGTGTGACTGTTTTACCCGATAAATTCGATGACTGACCAAAACTTGAACAAAAAGCCTCATTAGCCTATTGAGCAGTTTTGCAAACTTTCTGGCCTTTAGGATTTCTTTTACAGTTAGTATGATACCTACTGTCATTATATGACATGTGTGACTGTTTTACCCGATAAATTCGATGACTGACCAAAAGGTCTCATTAGCTTAATGAGCAGTTTTTTTTTTTCCTTTACTGCAGGATTCTGGCACAACCGACTTTAATTCACCAGTAAAGCTTTCCAATGGCTGGACCGCATGCTTCACACAATCTGCTGTTCGGAAGGCAAACAAAGATCGATTCGGGAAGTCCTCGGTGTCAGCACACCAGTGTCTCTGTATAAATTGTGGTAAACAAGGAGAAAAGCGGTGTGGCGGCTGTCACCACCAAGCAGTATACTGTTCCCATGATTGTGCGAAGCAGCACTGGAAGTCGAGCCATCGACAGGAATGTAGTAAATCAAAGCTAAAGAAGTAGGCATACACTTACATTGACAACCGTAATTGATCAAGACCGATGTTAATAAAATATGTATCATTAGCTTGTAATATAAAATATGTCTCATTAGCTTAATGAGCAGTTGTGCAAAGTTTCTAACCTTTGTGATTTCCCCTTAACAGTTTTATAATGAATATGAGTGTTGTTTCGATTTGCTCATTAACCTAATGAGGTGTTATCTGTTAGTGACTAACTTTGTACTTTTATATTACAATATAGGTACCGTTGACACCTGCAGCAGAAAGCGATCTGGCTGCTAATCGTAGTCCGGGCGGCTCATTGTTGGCTTACGGGCCTGGAGAGACAGCGAAGGCGGCCAAAGAACAGAATGCCGAGCAAGCAGCGCAGAACTGGCAGTCCTTGCTCTCTTTGCCGAAACAGCGGCGTTCAATAGCTCATTCTAATACGATTCGGTATCAGATTGAGTATAACCACCGGTACCCCAGAGTCGTTGACGCCAAAGACGTCAAGGGGTGTACCTTCAACATACCTATCCAGTACATTATACAGGCTGAGGACTACGAGCGCATCAGGGATGAGGACCGTGCGCAAGTCATGAACTTGAAAGAGAGCATGGCTTGGAACCCACACGGTTTTCAGAACACCTCCCTCCTAGTGTACGTTGTGTGGGCGCACTCTGGGGAGCACCTCACAAGCGCGGAGGAGTTTGACCCCAGTAAGGTGTACGAAGGCGTATATCGTTTCGTGTGCTTCGGGCACCAACATAGCCTCACCGCTCGGCGGGAGCTTCACCAAGAACAACCAGATAACGAAGCTTTTCAGCATATCGAGTGCAAATTGTATTTTAATCTACAGTCTGACATGGTCCGATTTTTGGCTGACGAGCAGAACACCGTCGACCAGAACGTGAAGGGCAAGTCGCACCAGCAAATCATAAAATCCATGCGAACGGGCATGCAGGTGATTTCTGAGAAAATAATGCAACTTATCCATCTTTGTCACTTAATAAAGCTCTTACTTACTTAAAGTAAAAGAATGCTACTAACCGTAATTTCTCGGCAAACCATGCAGGCATCGAAGGGCCCTCTCCACAAACTCTATTGGCATTGTGGCATCACGGAATGGGACGTTCAGGCCCAAGACTGGACGGAGGACGGCCTGGTGAAGCAGTTGGAAAAGCACGATCCCAAGACTTTCAAGCTTCCAAGGAAGAATAGGAAGCATATCTACGAGAAGCTGTCGAAGGGGGACTGGGCCAATGTGAACGATTGGGAGCTTTTCGGGGGAGACGTTGAAAGTGGCAAATGGTTCCCGGTCTGGTACTTTTTGACATCGGCTCAGCAGTTGCAGATTAAGGCGGAGGTGTTGCAAATGAATCACATCTCCTACGCCAACGACTACGCAACGAATTGGTCGATGCCTACAGTGCGTCAGGACACTTGGGACCACATTGTTAGAATCATGCATGCGTACGGCGCGGGTATTCTGAAGGGGCAGACTAAGACCCCCCACCAAGCAAGGGGTCGAGTAAGAAACGCAAGACCTGGACTCCGGAGAGTGAGATCGTTGACATGACTACCGAGACGTCTGGGGCGGAGGAGGCGTTGAAGGATGTAGGTGTCGACCTCAAGAAGAAGAAGTCGGGTAGCAAGGCCAGGTCTAGGCGTGTTCCTCGAAGCGCCGGTAACACGTTGAGTGTCGGTCAGCCGGCACAGCCTTTGCAGCAGGCAATCGTGAAGGAGAGCGAGAAGAAGGAGTTGAACATGTCCTTTTTCCAGACGATGCTCGGGTTTCACTCGGACGTGGAGGTTGATTACTTGAACGGCGCTCTGACGAAAATCCTGACCACTGAGATCACCATCCAAGAGGCGATTGAAAACCTGAAGAGGTTCAAGGCCCAACGCAACGTTCAGGCCTGGATCGTGTCGCAATCTGGGGTGGAGAATTGGGATGCTTTTGAGAAGAAATACGAGACTTGGGCTTGCCAGGAGGCCATCGAGCGATGCACCAAGGCGGTGAAACAAGGTAAAACTGGGCGAGGGGGGAGTCAGCTCACGGTTCCCAAGGCCATCGTCCAATTCGTCTCAGACTGCAACACGTGGCTTGCCCGGTGTCAGGCCGGAGAGGG
>LGRX02030773.1:0-16085 GCA_001247695.2 Cymbomonas tetramitiformis | reverse complement strand
AAAGGGAATCCATAAAAAGAAGGAAAACCGCTCATTAAGCTAATGAGCAGTTTTGGCAAACTTTCAGGAATATGAACAAAAAATATTCTTCAAGGGGATTCTATAAAAAAGAAGGAAAACCGCTCATTAAGCTAATGAGCAGTTTTGGCACACTTTCAGGAATATGAACAAAAAATATTCTTCAAGGGGATTCTATAAAAAAGAAGGAAAACCGCTCATTAAGCTAATGAGCAGTTTTGGCAAACTTTCAGGAATATGAACAAAAAAAAATATTCTTCAAGGGGATTCTATAAAAAAGAAGGAAAACCGCTCATTAAGCTAATGAGCAGTTTTGGCACACTTTCAGGAATATGAACAAAAAATATTCTTCAAGGGGATTTTATAAAAAAGAAGGAAAACCGCTCATTAAGCTAAAAGGCAGTTTTGGCAAACTTTCAGGAATACGAACAAAAAGATATTCTTCAAAGGGATTCTATAAAAAAGAAGGAAAACCGCTCATTAAGCTAATGAGCAGTTTTTGCAAACTTACCGGTCTGTCACATATGAAGAACATAAATATGAATCTTGAGTCACAAGTTCTGGTCCCGCTCTTCATAAGATCTCTTATCATCCATTCTTTACGATCTTTTTTAGACAAGTTCCAAAACATTTTGCGTTGAGCAGCTAAAGCTGATGTGTGAAACAACAACGAGCAAAACGATTTGCACTTGCACCGATAAGTTGCAATACTTTCCATGTCTGATTGTGAAAGGTTTCGTTCTTTGATTGATATTTGACTCTTTTCTTTGGGTTTTCTTTTTACTGATGTGTAAACTGCTCGCTCTTTTCCGACCTTAGTTGTTTTCCCATTCAGCACACTTTCACTCTTTTCGTCACCCACGGAGTGTGAACTAAAGCTTGCTTCAAGGCTTTGCGTTATCTCATTGAAGTCAACACTTGTGATCTTTCGCGAACTAGACTCTTGCGTGTTTATTGTGTCATCAGAGTCCGATGAGCGCTGAGTCGCGCGAGAGTCGCTAGTCTTTTGCAAGTTTGTAGTCATTGGAGTTTCTGCGCTTTTCGAGTGCATTGGCGTTTCAACGCACGGAAAGCATAATATCTCATCGTCGCAAACTGTTTTGTATAGCGATGAGCGAGGAGCGTTAACTGGCGATGAGCGAAATACGTCTGTTTCTATTTCTATGATATCGTCTTCCTTCTGGGTGTAGTATATTGCAGGCTGTGAAAGGTCAATAACTTCGTCGATAGCTTCGTCAGCTATTCGCCAGAACGGCCCCATCAGAAAAATAGTTCAAAAATCTTATGAAGCCGATTTCCGTGAAATGAAAACGACGAGAGTTCATTCCGAGTTTCGTCAGGGGCGACAGCCGATGACTTTGAATTTGAATATTACGGTCGCTCATATTAAATTCATCGGATCGATCGACCAAACTTTGCCCAATAACATCACTCTGTACTCAAGTTCCCGGATCGAGTGCAGATGTCATCAATCGAAATCGAGAACTTGAATGCAGATTCGAGTTCTTTGTCGCGTTCGGCCCGTCCAATAAAATACTTCGATTCGCAATTCTCAGATTTTGATGACGAGAGAACAAAACTTATTGAAACTCAATAAACTCGACCAGTCTTCCTCACAATCCAAAACCTACTTTGCATAACACCGCTTACAGCTCATCGCCCTTTTTCTTTTACTTTTTCGTGAATTAAAATAATGGCAACTGCGGATCAATTTCGCGCATTAATGAGCGTAGGAAACATACTACAGCTACCCGACAAGCAGTGGACAGTTGAGCGCGTACCTTCTTTAGACGGCCACTCCCTATAAATTTAGGACACCTGTACCCGACATGTACCCGACATGTACCCGGCATGTACCCGGCATGTACTTGGACACCGTACATATGTACCTGTCCACTCCCCACTTGGGGCCCAAAACTCAGTGAAAATCCGAGTTGTAAAAAAGTGCAATATTTTCACATATATATCAAGGCCATAAGTGACTAAGACATCCTTGACAAGTTTCGATGTAAACAAATGAGTTATTCCTTCAGAAATGGACATCCGGAAAACAGGACTGGCGTGTACCTACGTGTACCTACATGTACCCCGTCGACGGGCACACACTTCCAGAACGGTGCATGCGGGGTGCATGTGTACGCAATCGAGTGCGTGCACGTGCACCCGGCATGCACCGGGCGGGTACATGTAGATACATGCCGGGTACATGGTCCCGCGTACGCATGCACTCAACGTGTACCATGCAGTACATGCTGAGTACATGCTGGGTACATGGTGTCTCGTACACATGTACCGGGTCATGTACCAAATGGCAGACTAGTGCATGTTGGGTACATGTGAACGCACCCCCTTAGTACGACGTGGGTACATAGTAACCCCACGCGCGTTATATATGGCGTGCACGTGTACCGACAATGTACCATGTATGAATTTAACAATTCACCATAACAAAAACGATCATTATATACAATTACATTTACCTATGTTTATCTATCATGCCTCATCGTCACTGGGATTCTCATCTCGGACAATCTGCTCAAAGAAGTCGGCTAGCGGATCCAAGACCATCGAGGTTTCCATGCAAGGATGCTTTCGAATCACCACTTGAGAAGCAATCTCCTCGGCAAGCACAAACGGTTCTTTTCGATCGAATTCAGTGGCCAGATTCTCTGGGTCCAAGACGTAGAAACACTTTGAAACACTTTCCGCTCCTATGATGGAATGCCTCGCACGCAAAGCGGCCGTTAAAGCTTTAGTTGGCTTCTTGAGCCACGAAACCTTGACAAACACGTACGGTCTTCCTCCAAGCTCCACTCGATAGATGTCATCCACCCGGCCAAACCTGGAATACAAGCATCACCCCCTCCCGACATCAAGCACGTATGCACCATCACATCGATATCAAATCAGTCTCGCACCGCTTGGCTCGTGCATGTTCGGCCCGCACACTACTGCACACGGGTACATGTGCACCCAAGACGTACCCAGTATGAAGACATGACGGGTACACATGCACCCACGCGTTCCCATGTTAGGTGTGTATGTACCGAGGGTGTACGGGTACTGGTGGTACATGATTGTGCACTCACCGGTCTGTTTTTGCCTTTTCCTTTGTTCGCTCGCGACCTTTCGTCCTCACCCTCTCGACGTAAAAAGATCGGAAGTAACATTGCACTGTCTTGAACTTTTTGTCCATGGATGCGGTCCGGAACTTCATCGTACCCACTTGCACTCGATTGAACTTGCGGCATCGAGGAGGGCAACCTTCGAGTAGAGCGCGCTCATACTCTGTGTATTGTCTTCCCAACCATGGGGTGGGGTCCAGGTCGATGTGCATCTTGTACTTGGCGGTACCCGGTGCGCCTTTGACCTGAAGGTGCGCCGTCTGCAAACAACACATGGCGCCTAAGCACTACGGAAATGCCGGGGACGTATGTACCGCGCGTGCACTGCATTACGGGTGCAGGCTAAATACACGTGTACCGGGCCAGCACTGGAAACGGTTGCGACCGGGTGCACACGTACTGACCTATGGTACATGGTGGGTACACGTGCACCCGCAATTTCCGTTTTTTTTAATTTTTACGTAGAGCATTTTTAGGAATTCGCTTGTGGTCGAATGTTGGTAGTTTGCTCCAGTATTTTGTGTGTCCCTTCTCCTTGCTCTCCAGAGCCATTCCCTGAAGTTTCCTAACGTCTTTCCCGTCATGTTGTGCCGTGCGCGTGCATTTGCGTCCCTCGTTGTTAGGGTTATTTTAGGGTTCGCCTTTGTACTACAGTAGTTCCGTTTTAAGTGGGTGGGTGGTAGTGCGTCATTTGGTTGGTTGGGGTGCTTATTTTGGGCCTGTCTTGTCCATCTCGGGTGTCGCTGTAGTGTTTTCGCTGTTGTCGAGTTTATGGTTACAACGTTACATTGCCCTAAATCCATATATGTAACGCCCCTAATATCATTTCCTTGGCGGGCCTCATTTTTTGTATGTCGTCCCCCAGTTGTGCAAAACATTTGGGGTGTTTCGGTGTGTTTTCCAAAATTTTTTACTTTTACGTAGAGCATTTTTGGGAATTCGCTTGCGGTCGAGTGTCGGCAGTTCGCCCTCATACTTTGTGTAGCGTGTCTCCCTACCCTCCTGAGCCATTCCCTAAAGTTTTTTCATGTCCCTCTCTGTATATGGGGCTGTGTGAAGTCATTTGTGTCTTTAATTGGTAGGGTTTCGGTAGGGTTCGCCTGCATATCGTGGTAATGTCGTGCAAACTTGCCGAGTGGGAATGTAATCCTAATATTGCTATCAGTGTACCATGTATTCTGTTGTTTAAGTATATATATGCAACGGTTCATTGCCGCCGTCCTCTTCTGTCGTTCGTACATGCCATGGGAATTCAGTTTATGTTCATTAGTTTCGTGGTTGATTATAATCGGCTATATGGTTGATTGTAATAAAGCCGCGTCCACGTGAAGGCGGCGGCCACGTGCACGTGGTCCCCCCGCCACGACCCAGTGGTTTAGGTCGGATTGTTGAGGTACACGACGCTCGCCACGCACGTTCCTGCGAAGCACAGTCAGTCGGTACATTACCGGTACACATGCACCCGGGAATAATCACAATGGTACGACGTGGGTACATGTGTACCGCGCGTGTACGGTGAGTGCGGACACATTCTCCCACTAAGGCATGCCCACACGACGCGCCCACGCAAAATAAAATTTTTGGCAGGGCCTCCGGCGCACATTGTGACCATAAGCAAGAATTTCCGGCATATTTCGTTTCACCTTCATGCGTAAGTGTCCGGTACGTATGTACCGACGTCACACCGGCCATGTACCAACTGAAGAACGGTAAGGTGCACGCGTACCCGGGGTGCACGCATTACTTTATGAAGGGAAGAACACACCTTGCATCGACATCGTCGGTGTCGTGAACGGGTCGTTGTCGACCGTGTTGTCGCCATGCATGCGCCGGGGCCGGGCGAAGATACCGAGGGCGTCCCCGACGCTCCTGCCCATGTCGCATGGATCTGCATACGGGAAGACATTGCGGGTACATACGTACCGAACATGTATTAGGCGGCATAAGGTACATACACGGACGCATGTACCCGGCATGTACCCGGCGGCGAGTACATGCCGGGTACGCATGCCGCGCCGCGAGCAAGTACACGTTGGGTACAAGGTAAAGGTACACGTTCATCCGGCATGTACGCATAGACGGTTACATGTGTACCGCATATGTACTATCACCGTACGTTTCCTGTACATAGGGACCTTATCAGTACGCAAATGATGTACTCTGCATGTACCCGAACGTAAATTTTGGGTACATATGTTATTTCTGCACCCCACTTAAACTTCATTCTTGTACTATTGTGTACTTGCTCGCGGCGGATGTTGGGTACAATTAGGGTATACATGAACCATCCCGTTACTAAAATCCGCCGCGAGCAAGTACAAGAATGAAGCCAAAGTGGGGTGCAGAAATAACATATGTACTCAGGTTTGGTATATGCAAGTGCAAGCGAGTACAATTTACACTTTTCCCGACAGCTTCAGGTACAACCCAGGCGCACGTGTACCCAAGCGAACATCACCAAAACGCAAAAAAAAAGTCACCAAACCCCCCAAAAACAAGTTGGCCTCATTTTAAAGCGCACGACGAGCGCAAAAAATAATCGAGTGCACGACGAGCCCGAAAAACATTTTAGTTGCACGAAAAATGGGCAAACGTGTTGCACAAAAAAAAAAAGGAACAGAGAAAGAAAATCGTACCTCAATTAGGATGACCGCCCGAGTAGAGCGGTGGGGTGGAATAATCGATGACGATCGCGATCGATACGTACGTGACCTGCGTGCCTGCGATCCCCAACCCGCGAGCGCGAGCGTCATGCGGTGGATTATTCCATCTCCAATCGTCCGATGGCATCGCATGGCATGGCACACGTTTCGCAGAATTCGTCATCGTCATCGTTATCGTCGATCGTGCTCGCGTGACGAGGACGTGCTGTGACTTCTCACGCCCCCCAACGCGCAACGGGAAGTCAAGGTGTCCACTGTAGGCATTTTTGCAGAATACTGTAAAAGTTCAAACTCACCGGTACAGCCGTCAACGCTTCACATTTCACCGTCCAGCAGTGTGCAGCAGCGTGTGGTGGCCTCGCCAGCGGGTTGCATGTTATGATATTTCTCATTCTTGCTCGCTGCAATATGTCACAGGTTTGTAGTGCATGTTTTTTACAACATGTATATGTATATGTATTATTTTGTGTGTGCTTAGCGCGCTCATCCTTGGCATGCGCGGAACTTTGACTTGGAGTGAACGGGAAGATTCCCGCGAGTCCTTTGCACTCGAAATAGTTGGTTCAAATCCAACTCACTCCACCTCTCCTTTTCAGTTTCCCTCGTTAATTTCGTTTTTCACTTATATTATCTTTCATCTTTACTAAACGTTACTTGGTTGTTTTTGTTTTTCAGATCGCTGAAAATATTCGAGTGGTGAAATCAATTTTTCCACCATCATCTCGCGTTTACATTCGCGCTTCTTTGAGGTTCCTAGGTTGCTAGTTATGTTTTGCACAAGGGAATCTTTGATGCGTTTTCCGCTTTTTACTAAGTGTTGGTTCTTTGCTTTACTTTTCAGATCGGCTGTTTTGGAGAAACCCTAAATGGAGAAAATCGACCGCCTCGAGTACTTCATGAGCTTCAAGCTTCCCTTCGAGCGTGCTAGGTTGATAGATTGTTTACAATCGTAGTGTTGGAACTAGAAATCGTACGAATAGAACGTTATTTTGCGTATCGGTAGGATAGAGATGAGTAGTCCCAATTGTATCCCATCGTGCCTAGCTAGCTACACTATCGTATTAATATGATTGTATTAAACATGCTCGAGTGTTCCATGCGTATGCGTGATGTGCTAGCCTTCGCATAGCATATGCATTGTGAACACACTTAGTGTAAGTAGCGCACATTTTCGCAATCCTCTTGTGATATTGTGCATATAGATAGGCCTCGTACACGCGCACCAGTTGTACCCACCATTGCGTGCATGTGTACCCTTTTCGAGTACACATGCACCTATAGCGTACTAATGCATACGCACGTACATGTTGGGTACATATGTATGGGAGGCTCGTACACGCTTGGTACATGTGTACTAATAATGCACCGATATACACGTGCATATGGGGTACGTATGCACCAGTCATGTTAATATCAATAAGTACATATGTACCTGGTTGCGTACATGCGTACCCGGCATGTACCTCACTCAAATGTACATGCGGGGTGCATATGCACCAGTCATGTTAATATCAATAAGTACATATGCACCTGGCTTACGTACATATGTACCTGACCTGCGTACACGCATACCCGGCATGTACCTGATGCGTGGGTACATGTTGGGTACGTGCGCACCAGGCATGTTTATATCAATAAGTACATATGTACCTGGCCTAAGTACATATGTACCCACCATGTACCCCGGGTGTCCCAACGGTAACATCCAACGGTAACATGCAACGGTAACATCCAACGGTAACCTGAGTACATATGCGGTACACATGTACCCGTACATGCGTACACGCCGGGTACATGCGCAGGCGGCAAAAGGTACATACACAGACGCATGCACCCAACATGTACCCTGTCGCGGGTACATGCCGGGTACATATGCCGCGCCGCGAGCAAGTACACGTAGGTACAAGGTAGAGTACACGTGTACCCAACATGTACCAGACCCCGTTTTTTACTGTTTTCGTACACGTTGGGTACACGCTGGGTACACGTTGGGTACACGCTGGGTACACGCTGGGTACACGTTGGGTACACGTCCCCGGTACATGCCGGGTACATATGCACTGGGGTTTCCAAAATTTGTAGGGATTGGCTGCGAGTAAAAGTTTTTCTCGCAACAGCCGATGGCGACACAGTTCAGAAAAGTTTGCCTATTTTGCCAGCAAACGCAGATGAGAACCTTCGTATCTCTTTCGCTGGCGCTGCGTCAACCGCCAACGGCAATACCCCGCTGTACGTGCTGGCGACGGCTGAACGCCCGCATGAGTATACCGCTGTCCGTCTTGACGCTGAAAATATGCTGATTAGCAGCGTGGCGCCTTCTTACACAGCGCGCAAGAACAGGCTGGATGAGCTGGTTACACGAGCAGCGACCAAAGTTCCTGCTGCTGCTTACAGTTCTTTTTTGAATGAAATGTGGCGAAATTCCGAGAACGCAGACTTCTGGAAGTCTCCTGAGAAGTCTGGTGAAGAGTTCAGTTTCTTGGACGATTCAATCGATACGGAGATGGGTGGCACCGCTATACTTCCAAACGCGGCAAGTTCAAATAACATTTTTAAAAATCCTGTTATAATTTGTTTAATTATTTGTCATTTCTTTAATTATTAGTGTGTCTTAAAAAACTTGAACAAAAAGCCTCATTAGCTTAATGAGCAGTTTTGCAAACTTTCTGACCTTTAGGTTTTATTACAGTTTGTATGATACCTACTGTCATTATATGACATGTGTGACTGTTTTACTCGATAAATTCGATGACTGACCAAAACTTGAACAAAAAGCCTCATTAGCTTAATGAGCAGTTTTGCAAACTTTCTGACCTTTAGGTTTTTTTTTACAGTTTGTATGATACCTACTGTCATTATATGACATGTGTGACTGTTTTACCCGATAAATTCGATGACTGACCAAAACTTGAACAAAAAGCCTCATTAGCCTAATGAGCAGTTTTGCAAACTTTCTGGCCTTTAGGATTTTTTTACAGTTAGTATGATACCTACTGTCATTATATGACATGTGTGACTGTTTTACCCGATAAATTCGATGACTGACCAAAAGGTCTCATTAGCTTAATGAGCAGTTTTTTTTTTTTTCCTTTACTGCAGGATTCTGGCACAACCGACTTTAATTCACCAGTAAAGCTTTCCAATGGCTGGACCGCATGCTTCACACAATCTGCTGTTCGGAAGGCAAACAAAGATCGATTCGGGAAGTCCTCGGTGTCAGCACACCAGTGTCTCTGTATAAATTGTGGTAAACAAGGAGAAAAGCGGTGTGGCGGCTGTCACCACCAAGCAGTATACTGTTCCCATGATTGTGCGAAGCAGCACTGGAAGTCGAGCCATCGACAGGAATGTAGTAAATCAAAGCTAAAGAAGTAGGCATACACTTACATTGACAACCGTAATTGATCAAGACCGATGTTAATAAAATATGTATCATTAGCTTGTAATGTAAAATATGTCTCATTAGCTTAATGAGCAGTTGTGCAAAGTTTCTAACCTTTGTGATTTCCCCTTAACAGTTTTATAATGAATATGAGTGTTGTTTCGAATTGCTCATTAACCTAATGAGGTGTTATCTGTTAGTGACTAACTTTGTACTTTTATATTACAATATAGGTACCGTTGACACCTGCAGCAGAAAGCGATCTGGCTGCTAATCGTGGTCCGGGCGGCTCATTGTTGGCTTACGGGCCTGGAGAGACAGCGAAGGCGGCCAAAGAACAGAATGCCGAGCAAGCAGCGCAGAACTGGCAGTCCTTGCTCTCTTTGCCGAAACAGCGGCGTTCAATAGCTCATTCTAATACGATTCGGTATCAGATTGAGTATAACCACCGGTACCCCAGAGTCGTTGACGCCAAAGACGTCAAGGGGTGTACCTTCAACATACCTATCCAGTACATTATACAGGCTGAGGACTACGAGCGCATCAGGGATGAGGACCGTGCGCAAGTCATGAACTTGAAAGAGAGCATGGCTTGGAACCCACACGGTTTTCAGAACACCTCCCTCCTAGTGTACGTTGTGTGGGCGCACTCTGGGGAGCACCTCACAAGCGCGGAGGAGTTTGACCCCAGTAAGGTGTACGAAGGCGTATATCGTTTCGTGTGCTTCGGGCACCAACATAGCCTCACCGCTCGGCGGGAGCTTCACCAAGAACAACCAGATAACGAAGCTTTTCAGCATATCGAGTGCAAATTGTATTTTAATCTACAGTCTGACATGGTCCGATTTTTGGCTGACGAGCAGAACACCGTCGACCAGAACGTGAAGGGCAAGTCGCACCAGCAAATCATAAAATCCATGCGAACGGGCATGCAGGTGATTTCTGAGAAAATAATGCAACTTATCCATCTTTGTCACTTAATAAAGCTCTTACTTACTTAAAGTAAAAGAATGCTACTAACCGTAATTTCTCGGCAAACCATGCAGGCATCGAAGGGCCCTCTCCACAAACTCTATTGGCATTGTGGCATCACGGAATGGGACGTTCAGGCCCAAGACTGGACGGAGGACGGCCTGGTGAAGCAGTTGGAAAAGCACGATCCCAAGACTTTCAAGCTTCCAAGGAAGAATAGGAAGCATATCTACGAGAAGCTGTCGAAGGGGGACTGGGCCAATGTGAACGACTGGGAGCTTTTCGGGGGAGACGTTGAAAGTGGCAAATGGTTCCCGGTCTGGTACTTTTTGACATCGGCTCAGCAGTTTCAGATTAAGGCGGAGGTGTTGCAAATGAA
Source organism: Cymbomonas tetramitiformis (assembly GCA_001247695.2). Lineage (NCBI taxonomy): Eukaryota > Viridiplantae > Chlorophyta > Pyramimonadophyceae > Pyramimonadales > Pyramimonadaceae > Cymbomonas > Cymbomonas tetramitiformis. The sequence continues at coordinate 5,546 of LGRX02030773.1, read as the reverse complement.
TCACATCTCCTACGCCAACGACTACGCAACGAATTGGTCGATGGCTACAGTGCGTCAGGACACTTGGGACCACATTGTTAGAATCATGCATGCGTACGGCGCGGGTATTCTGAAGGGGCAGACTAAGACCCCCACCAAGGGGTCGAGTAAGAAACGCAAGACCTGGACTCCGGAGAGTGAGATCGTTGACATGACTACCGAGACGTCTGGGGCGGAGGAGGCGTTGAAGGATGTAGGTGTCGACCTCAAGAAGAAGAAGTCGGGTAGCAAGGCCAGGTCTAGGCGTGTTCCTCGAAGCGCCGGTAACACGTTGAGTGTCGGTCAGCCGGCACAGCCTTTGCAGCAGGCAATCGTGAAGGAGAGCGAGAAGAAGGAGTTGAACATGTCCTTTTTCCAGACGATGCTCGGGTTTCACTCGGACGTGGAGGTTGATTACTTGAACGGCGCTCTGAAGAAAATCCTGACCACTGAGATCACCATCCCAGAGGCGATTGAAACCCTGAAGAGGTTCAAGGCCCAACGCAACGTTCAGGCCTGGATCGTGTCGCAATCTGGGGTGGAGAATTGGGATGCTTTTGAGAAGAAATACGGTGAGACTTGGGCTTGCCAGGAGGCCATCGAGCGATGCATCAAGGCGGTGAAACAAGGTAAAACTGGGCGAGGGGGGAGTCAGCTCACGGTTCCCAAGGCCATCGTCCAATTCGTCTCAGACTGCAACACGTGGCTTGCCCGGTGTCAGGCCGGAGAGGGAGACCTCGGGCGGCTGCCCGTCAACTACGTCCCCAATACAGTTAAGGTGTGCGTTCTTTCAACATTCTTTGTTGTAATAGTCGTGCTCCTCATGTAGTTGCATGTTTTATTGCGCTAGCAATTTTGGGTCATTCAAATATTAACAAGCGGTTTGCGGTATAATAGGTGGCACTTCCCTCCCCCCTTGTGGAGGATGGTAAGGAGGCACTGCTTGAGAAAGAGTACGAGTGGAAGACGGTTCAAACCGGCTACATGATCTACAAAGACGAGTTGACGAAACTCGAGTCTGTCCCGAAGATGAATTACGTGGGGACAATACTGGACGTTATTTACGACTTCGATACGGAGGTGTCAGAGCACGCGTTATCCGAGCCCGACCTGATCAAGTTCATAGATGCCTTTGCGGCGCTCACCACCTCGCCGGACTGGACAATATTGATATTTTGTGGGTTTGCTCAGCAGACCGGGTTCCTGAAGATCCTGGAGAGCAAATGCAACGGTGGGGCCCAGCGCATATGGTGGCGCAAGGAGAACCAGGATGTGGGTGCCAACAAAGCCATCCGGTACAATGTCCTCGAAGCGGCTGTCATCGGGTTCCAAATGGCGGACCAGGAGTCCGGGGAAAAATCCACTCGCAAAGCATGGATGTGCGACTTCGACTTCTCGACGAAGGATGCGGAGGCGGGCTCGAGGGCGAATTTGTTGGAGGGGTATTCTGTCGTCAAGCAACCCTACCGAGACGATGGGAAAGTGGTATGCGCTCACCAGAAGCCCCAGCACCTGCTAATGGAGCTCATCAACTGCCACATGATGGGACCCGCACCTTTCGCCCGGTTAAACAACAATTCGTCACCCAACTGGATCTTGGATGCAGGGTGTGGGGTCGCGACGGCCACAATGGCAGCTCTCCGGTGCGGCTTGAACGCTGTCGCGTTCGACTCCGACCAAGACATGGTGGGAGCAGCCAGTCAGCGGCTTGGGAACATTACCGACGAGCCTGACGGCGATACGGAATGCATGTCACTCGAGGAAACGGCGAAGCTCAAAGAGGATGCACGCATAGAGGAGGAAAACCTCAAAAAGGCGAAAGAAATCGCCGAGTGCGCTAAGGATATCAACGAGTTGGTTGGTGACGACGGTGAAGAACCCGCTGAAGATCCACCCGCTGAAACCGGCACGGATTCTGGGCAACCCGAGGCAGGAGAAGGAGAGGAAGGAGAAGGCGGAGAAGAAGAGGGAGAAGGAGAGGCAGGAGAAGGCGCACCAGGAGACAGCGATCCCCCCGCACCTACCGACGACGCACCAGCCGAGTAAATAGTGCACGCCGTGCCAAATGCCTGTCTTGAACCTGGAATGAACGCAGATACCGCGTAGATTGTGGTCGCAGTGCTAACAGCTAGCCCTGAACATTAATAAAACACATGTACAAAATGAAATTAGTCACCGCATCATATTTTGTATCGTGTTTACCACATTGAATGCTTGCATGTGCTTGTGAATTTATTATAAGCACTCATACGTACGTATCCGAGCAGATACCGCGTAGACTGTGGTCGCAGTGCTAACAGCTAGTCCTGAACATTAATAAAACACATGTACAAAATGAAATTAGTCACCGCATCATATTTTGTATCGTGTTTACCACATTGAATGCTTGCATGTGCTTGTGAATTTATTATAAGCACTCATACGTACGTATCTATTAGCCTCACCGGCACCCGCGTTTATACGTGCGTCTCGCGTCTCGTCGGAAAATACGTTATTTTCGTACGCCTTGGAATTATTTAGCTATCTATAATTAAATTGAAAAATGACATTCCATAATGTCGTTTTCATCGAATAGCGTGTTCAGCAGAACAAAACAACACTCTGCAATTGGGCATTCACTGCGGCTCGCGTGTCGTGCGCCCGGGTCGCGGCACGAGCGGCTCCTGCGGTGAATGCCCCCAACCTGCCACAAGGCCTAGTTGGCGTCCTTCGAGCAGCCAAGCACGAGTTCACGTCGAAACTTATGAAAGAAACTGCGGGCAAAGGCGTGCTTCGAGCACACGCATGGCAAAAAGGTACAGGTCAGGTGTCCAAACCCGAGCTGGCGCGTCGCCAACCATGAATTCCCACAACCTGTCATACAGGCCCGTCGGGGAATTCACCGCTGCCAACGCCCGCATGGGTCGAATTCACAAAGATGAACACAATACAAACTGAAGGAAAAACATGCGTTCGGCTGCAATGCTGTCAAAAGGTTGCAGTCAGGTGTCTGGACTCAAGCTGGCGCGCCGTCAGCCGTGAATTCCCACAACCTGCCACACAGGTCCGTTCGGGGAATTCAACGTTGCCACAGCCTGCGCAGGTCGAATTCACAAAGGTAAACATCATACAAACTGTGGGAAGAACATGGGTTCGGCTACAACCTCGTCAAACAGCAAAAGTCAGGTGCCACGGCTCGAGTTAGCGCGGCTACGGTTGTGCATTCCCAAACGCCGGTCGCATACGCCGGTTTGAGGATATTCAGCGAGCAAGCCCTGCGGGGTTCGAATTCGCAAAGCAAATGGGGCAAAATATGGCACAAAAAGGCCGGTCGCATCGTGCACACGCGTGAATGCTGCTGAGAGTGCCTGTAACGGTTCGCCGTCGCGGGTGTGAATTTATGATAAACGCAGCTTCGGGCTATCTCGTCGCTACGCGCTCAACGGGGAAAATGCCCCTCTGTGAGAATTCGCGAGCGTGTTCTGAATTCGCGAACGTTTTCGGACAGCTGCGGATCTCCAGCGCTGCGGAACGGCGACATGCGTTTCTACTGCTGTGCCACGTAAAACATGCCAGGCGGCAACGCGCTTCTGCCGCGCCGGCTCGTGGATTCGCAAAACGGGCGCGGGTCTAACTTGTACTCGCAGATTGTAGATTCAGGCTCAGATGGAAGCATGAAAAGCAGAAAGGCAAACGAGCAACACAGGGGGCAATTCACAGACAAACCAAGCACCTCGGCACGACTTCGCATATACATCAGAGTGGCGTGCCGGCACTCTGAGGATCCGAACCAGACTCTTACAAACTGCTAGTGACAAAGCTCTCATGTGGATTCGAAGCATATGTATGCATATATCACATTTAATACTAGGCCACAAGAGGCAAATATCACTGTCCCGCAGAATGGTTTTGAAAGGTTCGGATCTAACTTTTCGAAAGCAGGAGCTAGCTAAATACTCAAGCGAGCATAGTGGAAGTCCGTGAATGCCATTGTCGTTTCGGATGCCCTGTGACCATTGGTTCCCAGTGACAGCGGCGTTTGGTGTCAACGCGCGCTTGCGTTTGCCCTGTCATGCATCGCCGAGACGTCATGTGTGGTCGTGTCGTGATGTCACTTCGCGCGATGTCGTGCTTGACGCTCTGCGGTGCTCGCGGATCGGCACGGGCTGGTCGCGGCGACGTCGATGTAGCGCTTGGCGAGGCGTCGTGCATGATTTATACTGGGAGGGAGATCTGAGCTGGAGGGTGAACGTGATATGCTCCGGGCGCTCGAGCGGACAATGAACTGGGGTAGGACCGTGACTGAGGGGGGAATGACAATTACTGAAAAAGGGGGTCATGGTTGGGGCGTTTGCTGTCGGCTGAGACGGGCGCGATGGGGGCAAATGCGGTGGGGTCTGACATGGGCTGCGGTAGCGTGACTAAATATGGGGGGCCTGACAGGCCTTTCAGGGGTGCTCGAGGGACCCCTTCTAAGCGTGTTCATAGTTGTGACAGCTGTCGCGATTATGAACAAGGGGCGGCAATGTAGGGGCTGGCGGGGCGTGAGGGTATTGCTGGGTGCTAAAATGGCGGTGTATCTCTGTTGTGGTTGAGTGTGGGGTGTTGTGAGGGATTTTGGGTTTGAGATGTGGGTGCGGCATTGGAGGGCAAGTTTTTTAAATATATTCCCCCCCCCAGCTGATGGCGCATGGATTGGGAGGCATCAGCTGGCAAGACAAGAAGTGGGTGTGGCGTGGCGATATGAGCGTGATTGTTGATGCTGACGTGTGATTGCGGCTGCGGGTGCGTGGATTTCGTAGTTGATGGCTGAACGGCTGTGGTGGTGGCGTGTTGATATCGTAGTCAGTGGTTGAGCGGATGCGACTTTGGGCGTGTTGATCTCGTAGTTCAATGGCTGAGCGGCTGCGGCTGTGGGCGTGTTGATCTCGTGCGGTAATCACCCACCTATAAGAAAACCGTAAATTCCAGGTCAGCCAGCTTTTCTCATCAACTTGGGTACCCCCCGCCCCCCTGGCCAGCGCCAGCGTCCTATGGAATCTGCTAAGAATAGTGACCGCGATCTTTTAAGCCAGCCAGCATATTCCATAGCCATCCACGTGCCATCCGTACATAGCCAGCCACATTTCTTAAAATTTTCAAAACCTAGAAAATGGACCCCGAGAGTCGTGCACAGTTGAAAGAATTAAAGAAGGACTTAGCCTTTCTGGGTGAATGTATAATGTTGTAGTGTCGTATGAACCTAAGCATCATATTGCACTGTGCCTTGATTTTTGCAGAGTTTTATTAAAAAATCTGATAAAAACAGCATTTGCCTACACCATTTTCGTAAAATTTCCAGCCTAGATTTCTTAATATATATGAAGTGTATGAAATGCCCCTTAAGATAGGCAGCCAACACCATATTTCTTATTTCAGGGTGATTCCATAACAAAAAAAAGTCCAGCCAGCTTTTCTCATCAACTTGGGTACCCCCCCCCTCCCCCCTCCCCCCGAAAGGCTGGCTGGTTCCTTAGCATAGGAGTTCCTTATAGCTGAGTGATTACTGT
>LGRX02030772.1:0-29133 GCA_001247695.2 Cymbomonas tetramitiformis | reverse complement strand
TTGCTATTCAAGCGCAGCCCGTGAGGTGAACGGGCAGAGGTTCAAGGCCTGACGAAGCGTGGCTGCGCAGGCTCGCAGGCTAGAGCCGGCGGGCAGTGACTGCACTTTCCAGAAAGCAAAGTGTCATGAATCAGGCGCGGTGCCCATGCCACCAACAGCGAGTCAGCAGTTCGAAGGATGTACTGAGTGGAGCACCTCGTCAGTGGCATCGCCCACGTCTGCGCCTGCTTTGAGAAGGGCGGACACGACCTCCACCGCACCGATTCTGACCGCCCACTGTAACGGTGTCGATCCACACTGCACGCAGTGGAAACAGCGGCAGCGTCAAAAACAGATCCTAGCATTCACTATACAGATACTAGCGGTCGACCCTCGTCGCTCTGCACTTCAGTGCTGAGTGGAAATAGATACTAAACATTTAAGATTGACGTGATGTAACACCATCGGAGCCGATAGCCTGAAAATTCAATCGCCCAATGACCACGCGGTTGGCCTCGGTCAGGCATACTCCTCAACTCAGCGCCTATTCGATTTGCGCATCAACGAGGGTAAGCCATGTTGCAACGGATTCAATGGCATCAACCCACCGCACCACAAGTCAGCACGGTGGGGAAGTATCAAGCGCTTTGAGGAAAGCATGAGAACGAGAGATGACTTAGAGCATGATTGAGGTTTCACGCGTGGGAAACTGCGACAAAATATGCGACGGCAGTGCTTACTGGTGGTTTATACGATCCTTGGCGATTCCTGCGGCGTGGATTATCTCACGAATCCTAACGAGGCAAACACATTTTATTGGCAAGCTTGTGCGAGAAGCACATCAGAAGCCGCGTGTAAAGAGGAATATCCAATTCTACTGCTTCATCTCCTTGTCATGCATGCACGGCTGACGGCGGGTACAAAAGAATATATGACCTCATCGCGCGGGCTGACGTCGTTCACCAAGCCGCAAGACAGCAGCGTGTTCACAACCTCGACGTGCCTCCCCACCGCCGCCAGAAAAAGTGGAGTGCGCTCATGCTGCGCCCACGGTCAAGAGTGCAGCATGCACGGACTTCGGGCCTCAGTTCTGGGACCTCGCTAATGGCACAAGAAAGTGGGAAAACACATTTCGCATAATTCAAAAGTGACTTTTCGGGTTGTAATTCGTACATCCATCACATACGTGCAGCTGCTGTATAAAGCAAGTTGATGATTTATTCATACTGTCGCTCTCAGAATGACCAAAGGAGTGCCTTAATTTGTGCGTTGACTGCGCACATGCGTCCTCTTATGCGATGCCCGGCACAGCTGTAATGAACACAAGTTGCTGGCCCCGCACACAAAACACCAAACACAAGCGCAAGTTGTTCAATACTGCTTGTCATCTCTCACCATATTCAGAGTGTTGACATTTGCGCCTCTCGCGATCAGGGATTGAACAGCCGCGAGGTCGCCCGCGGAGGCGGCATCGTGCAACTGGGTGCTCTGCTCCCAGGGGTTCATGACTTCCGTCTGTATGACACAACAACCTCAAATATAAGCTAGAGGTCGCAAATGGAGTAATTAATCCGCTGAGTATTATGGCCTGCGACTTGGACGCCGGATAAGCCGTGGACGGACCCAGCGACCCGCTGCTTAGGCTTTTGCGATTGTATTCCCCGTTTCACATTCTTTGCCTTCTCGTGAAAGATCTTGCGTCGCACGCTTGCTGCGTATCCTCCATCAAGAGCGGCGAAATGGCACTAATGAAGTCCGAGTCCAATGGGCCTAGCTAAAAGCCACTAAAGCGGCGGATGGATGAAATATAGAAGCCTTAAAACCTTCAAAGACGCCTGCGGGCGAGCATGAGCTCGGACATACCGAGGGAGTGTCTGCCATGACTGATCACTTCTGAAGAGCGTTGGTCGTCAGTGTTTTCGTTGAGAGTAAACGCGGTGATACTTGTACTTCCCTTAACCACAATAGACGTGTTTGAAAATGTCGCGGACTGGTTCAAAATTGTGATGGCGCCCATCGCTTTTACTCCCAGAGCTTTATCAACGTTGATGCAACTTTCGCACAGCATCATTTTGGCGAACTTTCGTCAATAGTTAACAAGATCTTTGTTTAAACCTCTGCTCCTTATGATATACGTTGGGTTTCAAGGTATACGTTGGGTTTCAAGGTATGCGTTGGGTTTCTATACGAAAATAAAAAATAAAAAATACGCACCGACGGTGCACAAAAGTACATGCATGTAGGTGACTATATTCTACATAATTATCGGGCGTTGCGTTGTTTTTCATAATAGGGAGGTTCCGATTTTTGTTCCGGATTACGAATTACGCGTTAACGTCATCGCCGTTATGACGTCAATCGTAATCCGGGATGACCTTAACTCGGAATGAGCATCAAATGCAAAATCGATTCCGAAATCTGTCGTGCTCCGAATACTCCGAATTACGTGTGAACGCTGGCCGTTGCTGTCGCTTTTTACAAAATTCTGTCTTTTTCATGCCGACGTGGCACGAATGCGGACGGACGAAGAGACGCTCCGTGGGGAAACGCAAAGCAGACAGACGCTCGATCAGAAGAATCTGAGCAATATTCTGAATCTACGATTTTACACGAAGTTTGCACCTTAGTTCGTAACTCGTAGTTCGGGACGAAAATCGTCCCGAACGACGTAAGAATTAACACTGGCATCCCGAAGTTCGGGACGTTGACGTTTTCCCGGATTACGAGTTATCGTCATCGGTGTCATGCGAAAAAAGGAATCTATGACGATAACTCGTAATCCGTAACCCGGAATCGCAAATCGGAACCTCCCTAATCAGCCGACGTGGCTGACTATGCCTCCCGAATGACGATTATTCAAGAGTTTGACGATTTTTCAAGTCTACGGCTGTATGAAACGATTTTATCAAATCTACGGTGTATGCGTTTTTTATGAGACCATCATTGCCAGAATGAAAAACAAAACTGCGGAAGAAGAAAGTGAATACAGCTGTCCTAGCGACTCAGAAGAAGAAACTACCCCCCTCGCTGAAAAGAGCAAACAAATGGAGGATTATGATATGGCAAGCGACGGTTCCCTATTTGCCGGTAAAAAATCAGCATGCCGTGGTGCAGCATATGCCATAAAAAACTTCGACAACGGAATGCCACTTGTTCGGAAGATGAATATCCCTCCCTCAAGAACTTTAACTACAGAATACTACGGAGGACACTGTGACACGTCCTACACGAACAAGGACAACAAACCATTTGCAGGGACTGTAACGTGGCCCAAAGAACTTACATTGATGGGATACCTTCCGAAGCACTTTGAACAGGTTCTTAGCACCATAGGGGTTCACCAGAGAAGACTGAAGCCTCTCCTCAAGAAGCTTTCCAGACTGTGCAGATACCACACCCGCATTAGACGTGACACCTTCCTTAATGGTCATGCTAGGGTCGAGATCCATGACCCTTTCAGAACCACTCTTAGCCGAATTACGGGTACCACTGAAGAAGAAGCTGTTGAAAGAGCAAAACATGTTTTTCTCCTGACCTCCCTTGAATGACTATCATTATTTTCCACCCTTTCTCTTCTCTTCATTCAGGTGAACACTTTATTAACACTTTACCCCCTCCTTGGTGGGCCCCTACAGGCCCCTCCACCCCCACACCTCCCGCTCCCTCCACGCCCGCCTTCCCGACCCTCCACCACCGCCCTTCCTCCGCCTCGCTTCCGCCCTCTTTTTCCACCACAGATGCAGCCTCGCTCCACTTCCACCTCCTCTGCTGCTTCTCCGCCGGCACGACCTTTTTAGCGCTCTGCGTAGTTTTGTCATGCCGCGGTTTCCTAGGTTGATCCGACCTAGATGAGCCCTTCGGGGCGCGCTATGAGGATGATTTCAGCTCCCTCTGTTCTACAGTTGCCTGCTTGCAGGATTACAGCGGACTCATGACATTGTCATTATTCTCAGCGTAAATGTTATATTATTAACTTTCGCCGCACCGGGGCTTCTTATCAAGGAAGATATCGAAAACCCTAGTAGCACATCTGATGAAATTGCGGGACTGCGATTCTTACTCACAAAACAAAAAGAAAAACTCCTCAAATCCATGACTCCAATGGTACATGCCATTGACTCCATGGCTGCAATATCTGCTGTAACAAAGGATGGCAGATCCATGAGCGCCCGGGACAAAATAATAATAATAAAACATTTACGCTAGCAGAAGGGACAAAGTCCTGAGAGTGCGGTAACCCTGCAAAGCAGGCTAGTGAAAACACTAGGGGCTACTCCCTCTACTATAGCGCGCCCACAAAGGGGCTCAACCCACTTTTCAGCAGGGTGACATCTAGAGAAAAAGCTAGGTGCTAAGCAAAAAACTCTAGAAGATGGAGAAGCAGCCATGGCCGGGTGAGTGGAGGGGTGGCTGAATCTGAGCGGTGGGGAGGGAAGTCGAAGAATTAAGGGGGTATTTGGAGACGATGAGGAAGGGGAGGTGGGGTGGGCGGAGGAGAAGGGGGTGGTGAGAGGAGAGGCCTCCTATGAGACTGAGCCATCTTTTATTGCAAGACTTTTGAAAATTATTGCAGGAGGGTTTGAAGAAAGTCGTGTGTTTTTTGCACAGCTTCTGTTTCTGTCATGGTCTCATTGCCCAGGATGTCAACTGTATGCGGGTCAGTGTTCAAGGTGGTGGGGGTGTTTAACAGAAACACGTCTCGCCTATTTCTGGTGTGTTGCCTACAGATTCTTGAAAGTTTTTTTAGGAGAGGTTTAATCTTGCCACGGGGAACACCTATCGTGTTGAGGACAGTACCGAAAAGAGGAGGGAGGTACCCCATGAGTGTAAGTGCTTTGGGCCATTTCACGGTGCTAATGAAGGGCTTAGAAGCTACGTTGGTGATTGTCGTGTCATGGTGACCGCCATAATAATGCTCGGCACCATTCTGATGATAGGGGGGGTCTTGGGTGGGCCATGGGCACAACGAAGAAGGGAGTACGTTGTCCCTTTCGTTCAGAACTTCATTCCAAATATCAGGGCTAACTCCGGTGTATTCTAGTCTCCTCTCCGTAACTCTGGACTTAGGAAGGACATTGAGGAACCATCTAGCAATCTTTTTCTGTGTAGGCCTCCAGTCAAAGGCTGGTTGAGTATCGCTGGGTGCACTGTCTATAGCTATGATAGCGACATCCGAAAAATCATCCTTATAGCATCCGCCACCTGGGAGAACGTAGGGGTCATCACCCGTCCAATAACCATGTGGGATAAATGGAATAGTGTTATGCGGGAATCTGAAAACGAGTTTAAAACCTTTATCAAACCATCTTTTTTTGGTTTTTGGGAGACAGTGGAAGAATCCATGTTCCTGAAAATCCGGGTACAGTGTTGGCCGCTTTATGTCCCATTTCCAAGGTAGTCATAACCGCCGAAGATTTGCCCATATCCTTTCCATCAAAGGGGGGATTTCCGTAAACTATTCTGCCAATGCCTGTTAACGGGTCCACGTAGGCATCCCAAGCGAGGCCATCAAACCCGATTTTCCCATGATAACACGAAGGGCTTGAGGGCTTTTTTCATTCTAGTGGTGGGTATGCATCTTCTCGAGTAAATTCTAGGGTGGGCATTTAGTGGGTTGGAGAAAAGTTCACAGCCGTTTTTGTCAAGGTTTCTGTCATCCACCAAAATATCTAAGAGGCTTCTTCTTATTGCATAGCAGTTTTTAGGGTCTCCCGATTCAAACTTACATGCATTGAGGGCTTCATGGATATCGTGTGCCCTATTCGAGTACTCCGCAAGTGAGCATGGGACTGCTTTGTTGGAAAGGCGGTGCCAAGCCAAAAGTTTCCAAAACTCTTTCTTTTGGACATATTGGAGTTCAGGATATTTAATTGTTCCCGTGACATGGTCCACTTCGGGCTTAGCGGTCAGCAATGGTATTCTTTTTTGAACTTGATGGACGGTACATGCTAGCTTCCGGGAGAGCGTGTAAGTATAATTCCTCATTCATTTCCTGTCTTAGGTCTGCAAGTGGAAAAAGTTTCGATGGCTGTGTTTTGATGTATGTGGTACCCTTTCCAGGGTTTAGTAGTTTAGGCTTTTCTGAGATTTCTTCAACGATGATTTTCCTTAGTTCGATATCTTGGGTTGTTCTAAGACTATACAAACTATTATTATGTCCTGGGCATTCAAGTTGGATGTGTTCGAAGGTGCATTTTGTATTCTGTTGGCAGTAGGGGCAGTTTTCAGACCCGATTTTCCCCAGTTTAAATAAGCGTGCTGGAGAGGCTTGAAGACCCAGGAGTTCTCTACTTCTAGAAGCGGTGAAAGCTTTAGGTGTCATTTTGGAAATATCTTTGGTGGGGGCGGTGTTATTCTCGTTGAGCATTCTCAGATGCTTCCCTTGGGACTGTAGGGTTCTCCAATTATGATAGTGTGAGAGTCGTTGAATTCTTGTGATGTGACTACGTATATCGCCTAAAATAGGGACCTCAAAAAAGAATAATGAGAAGGGTAGTTCCTCAGCAGGGTCGTAGCGGGAGATGTCAAAACAGCCCCCTCTGAATGAGGCTCTTTTAGCAGTACGGTCCACTCTGTCGTGGACTTTGTCATTATTGTGACCCCTAATCCATTTAAGGATGATTTTACTGTGGTCTCCTTCACTGTAGAAGCCAAGTTCTTCTAGCAGTAGGCGAACAGCCTGCACATCTCTGCGATTAGCTTCACGTAGTTTGTCCCGAGCACTCATGGACCTGCCATCCTTTGTTGCCGCAGATATTGCTGCCATGGAGTCAATGGCATGTACCATTGGAGTAATGGATTTGAGGAGTTTCTCTTTTTGTTCTGTGAGTAGAAATCGCAGTCCCGCAATTTCAGCAGATGTGCTACTCGGGGTTTGGATATCCTCCTTGATAAGGAGCCCCTGTGCGGAGAAAGTTCTTGAGGGGGGGATATTCATCTTCCGTACAAGTGGCATCCCGTTGTCAAAGTTTATTATAGCATATGCTGCCCCACTGCATGCTGTTTTCTTTCCAGCAAAAAGGGAACCATCGCTTGCCATATCATAGTCTTCCATTTGTTTGCTCTTTTCAGCGTTGGAGGTGGATTCTTCTTCCGAGTCGCTGGGGCAGCTGTATTCACTTTCTTCCTCCGCAGTTTTGTTTTTCATTCTGGCAATAATGGTTTCATACTGTCTGTCTGAGATGTAATCATAGTGTGAGTTGATATCACTAACTGTAGCAAGAACAGAAGAGGGCGGGTCCATATGGTCATTATATTCAAAAATAGAACCTGCTGGAATTAGGATGCAACCGTCATTGGTGATGCTATATTCAAAGTCGTATTGAAGACTGTTGGTACCTTTGATTCTGACAAAGACATTAGGGTTTATGGCATTGTTACTGTATTCTGTATATTGTATTGACATGGCCTCTAAGTCAATATTGGTAATGTGAATAATAGAGATGGAATTTCGGTCACCATTTCCTTTCCAATGAAATTCACCCGTGTCGGGGGGTACTATGTTGTCTCTATATTGTTTCTTGACATATCTAGCCTGTGGGTCCAAATCTACGGGGTTTTGAAGCATTTCCTTTTCGATTTCGGTTAGCCATCCAGGGGGTCTACTGCCATTCAGCCTGAAAAAACATTTACTTTCTTGCCAGTTTTTTAACATTCCTCCGCAAGGAGTTAGAAAGGAACCTGTGTGCTTGAGGTTGTATTTTTGTATTGCGGAGGTAACATTCCTCGACATGTAGAGTTGTCTGGGAAGGGTGGTGATTAATGTATTTTCACCCGCTTCATTTTCGGGGTAATTTTTAGAGTCAATAGCGTATCCAAGTTTTGCCATAATGTGACCTGTACGCCTAAACCAGTTAAAGCGTTTGTCTTTAGTATGGCTGTAGGTTGCATAGTGCGATAAGGGGAAACCCGATATAACATTTTTACCCATTTCGTTGTTCATGTTTTGAATTATTATTTTAAGCCATAGTTTGCTATTTCTACGGTATAGTGAGATGAGGTGGGGATCAGTGATACGGTCCGTGTGGTTGTGTTGCCAATATTCGTGTTCATCCGCAGAACACAGGGTGTTCATAGTTTCGGTGATACACGACGCGGTTACAACATCAAAGACACTATCAATACCATACCCGCCTTGGCAGACTGCTGTCCAGATTATTTGGTGATTGGTGTCAACTGGGCAGCCCAAATATTTAATTATAAACGAAGCTATCATTTTGTCTAATTCAATTGCGACATTCTTTGAGGAGTTAGCAATTGCTGAGGTAACTTTAAGGGGGTATGCCATCCTCGGAACTACAACCGCATTTATAACATATCTTAGCTGATGTAGAGTCATGTGTTGCAGTTGGATGGATGTGAGAGTAGATTTAAGTCTGTCGATAAGGATTTCCGATTGTTTGTCCCATTCCCCATTTAGTGCAAACCATACTCCGAGATATCTGTTTACCTCTTTGCTGTTGGCGAAATCGAGGAATTCTGGTGACTCAGGGGGTATCCATTTCGAATCAATGGAAGGACTTGAGTCATTTGTATTGGGCTCCAGGTGTCCCCCTGAGATGAGTAAATCATCGGACGGGTCATATCGCGTTACTGTTTTGCCCTGAGGTTTAATGCGCTTTCTGTAAGAGTATTTGGATTTCTTAACATTGATGGGAATACCAATGAAGCTCATAAATTCATTAACTATACCTAGCATGTCTTGAACTTCGTCTTTAGTTTTCCCCACAAGAATGATGTCATCACAAAAGAACCGTGCAAAGATATTTAAAGTGGTGTCCTTTTCTAATAGGTTTTGGGAGGGAGGAATAACATTATTTCCTGGTTTGTCTGGGCTATGGCGTTCCGAGCTCAGTTCATATCCATATGTGGATCCTGTCGGGTTTACACCGTTTGCTCTTTTTGCTAACCAAATTGCCAGAATGTCCATAATGGCTACAAACCTTAGTGGGCTCAAAACTTCTCCCTGAGGACCTCCACATTCTAGGGACCATTCATCCGTGAGGCCTTCTTCAGTGAGTACCATTCTAGAAGCATCATTGGTAATGTCTGAGATGATGTTGATTATTTGTGATGGGAGTCCCAGCTTTCTCCGAAGCGCTAAATTGCTCATCCAGAATTCAGCTCTGTCAAATGCTTGTTTGAGGTCCAGGTAAACTACGTGGAGGTCTTTGTCGTATCTATTGGCATCCGAAATTACTTCATTCAGAATTTGAAGTGAGTCATCTATGTTTTTATTCGGAAGAAACGCATCTTGAATGGGAAAGAGAATGGGGTGAGTGTTAAGTATTGTTTTGAGACGGTTAGCAATTATTGTGTTAAATAGTTTAAGACCCGTTTCCAACATTGTGAGGGGTCTAGAGTTATCTATTGTACATGGTGCAGAGGGAATTTTAGGGATTGGAAGGATGACTCCAGATTTTGCACTCTTTGGAAATTTCCCAGTTATAAGAATGTGGTTAAAAAGTGAGACAGTAACCTCTTGAAAATTCTCTGGGCCCTTGATCCACTGCGAGTATCTCATTCCTGAGGGTCCTGGTGCTGTGGAGATACCACAGCCCGAGTATGCTTGTTGGAGTTCTTTGTGCGTGATTTCTGTCAGTAGTCTAGCAGCGGCCGTATCGGGGATTTTGGGGCTGTCCTTTAGAATGTCAGTGAGCCACTGTGGGAGTTCATCTGGCTCATTCGGGTTAGTAGAAAATAGTTTTTATTTTTGTATTCATCTAGTGTTGTGTTTAGTCTTTCTGTCTTTATCTCAGGTATCTTTCCATCACTACCTGGGGTAGCGGCTGCACCTTTTTCAGTAGGTTTCATCTTTCCCATGACTGTGTCTAGAAACCTCGAAAGGTTAGTTGAGAAAAGATGCTGCAGGGCTTCTTTTTCTCGGAGATTGCGTCGTTCAATGTCGGTGTCTCTGCTTTTCTGAAAAGCATTTCTGATTATTACATAATTTTCATGCAAACGTGATCCCCATGTGGCTGCCGTTTCATTGTGTTTGGGTTTGAGCGAGGCAAAAGGTAGCGTGCGGGCAGCCTTTTTGGCTTGCTTAGGAATGTTGCTTGCATGAGTTCTTGTGTCCAAATATTTGATGATGCGGCGTACTGTGTTTAGCCATTTGTATATATAGTTAGATATTGCTGATGGTTTTTCAGACCTCCCAGCTATGTTCAGATTCTTGGTGCCAAAGGCGTCACTTGCCGCCTGATGTGCCAATTTGTGCAGGGTATCCCATGTCGCGTCAGGGTGCATTTCCTTGAGGCCAGTGCCGCCGTTTCTAGTTGCTTCCGATCCATTTTCCATTTCGAGTGTGCTATGTAGTCTTTCAGTGTAAGACACCCAGCCTGTAGCGTATTGGAATAAATGGGCGGTGCAATCTATTTTTTCCGAATGCATCTCAGATCCGTACAGGTTCCAGAATTTAGCAGGCATATGGGGTTGTAGGAGAATATTCCAGCTGGTCATGTGCTCATCTGTGTTGGATTTCGTGATTTTCTTAACTTCCAGTGAGCTGAATGACAGGTGTCGTTTGAGATAGGCATTAACATCTTTCTTATTTAAAAGGTGAGGCGAACCTATATGCCAGA
Source organism: Cymbomonas tetramitiformis (assembly GCA_001247695.2). Lineage (NCBI taxonomy): Eukaryota > Viridiplantae > Chlorophyta > Pyramimonadophyceae > Pyramimonadales > Pyramimonadaceae > Cymbomonas > Cymbomonas tetramitiformis. Next base: position 18,571 of record LGRX02030772.1, on the reverse strand, counting down.
TGTTATCTTTGTCGTTATGGCCTAAGTTGAGACCACCTTCCGGCATCCCCTTTCCTCTAGAGAGTAAGTGAGCTGCATGCCATGGGCTATTAAGGTGAATCCACCATTCCTTGGGTTTGTTGTGCCATTTCAGACATTGTTCTATATTGTCTGCCTCTTTATTTTTAGCTATGAGCTTACTCACTGTTATGGGGCTGCCGTCAGTATTATCCCGTTTAAGATCAAGATCAGTGGTGTCACCCTTAATGGTGCCGATAGCGGTTCTAGCTTTGTTTTTATTGATGCACGCGTGCACGAGTTCGTTTGTGCTGTATCCGTTTGCTTCGAGAAGTCCTACAATATCTTTCCTGTTTATTTTCCTTTGTGTACCCTTATTTTTGTTTGTCATTCTAATTGGGTACCCTGGGTACTCATCATGTGTGGTTTCCTTGGCACCATTAAATCTAGGTGTTGGCAAAGTTGTATCGGTGGAAATCTCCGGTTTGGTGTCGATTTGAGGGAGCTTAAATTCAGCCCATACTATCCCGTGGTCGGAGATGATATAAGGGTTTTCCTCCGTCCATCCTGTTTTAACGGTCATTTCTGCCATAGCTGTGTTGGCCATGATATGGGTGAGTTTTGCTTTTGAGTTTTTGGATATGACATGTGTGAAAATTTCCGTGTTTGGATTACGGTCCATTATCAGTTCATTAAGGGAGCATCTGTCATTGTTTAAATAGGTTAAAAGATGCTTATTCTTTTCGACATGCTCTTGATACGACATGTAATTTCCACCTGACACCCGCTGATTTGGGGTAATGGTGCAGTTTTTGTCACCTATCTCTACGTAGGCCTTTTTTGGATTATTTCCTGCCCTCCCTGCCCAGTCAGTAAGTGTGTCATATAATTCCACTTGTTCCTCTACTAGTGTAGCATCATTCATATAACCGCTGGCTATGTAGAGCTCAAAACCGTTATTTCCTGAAAATTTGGTCATTACTGCTCTCTTTGCATCTCCATCGATTGTGGTGACCGAGGTGGATAGTGGCAAACTTTTCGGATTCCATAGGATCACGGAACCAATGGAAGCTCTTTCATTTACATGAGACGTGCGAAATTGGATTCCTTTTTGTGTCATTAGGGTTTTGATTAATGCAAGGTTTTCAGTATTTACCTTGGTTTCTGATATACATATTATATCAGCCCGTCCGTCAATTAAAAGATTGCAGATTGTTTCTAATTTGATTAAACTGTCTTTATCTTCTTTGTGGTGTCGGAGGCCTCTCATATTCATACCCATTATAATCAAATTGTTAGAGTGTTGTGCTAGTTGTAGTTTAGTGAGTCGGTCTATTTCTTCTGACTGTCTCATGGCGTTTTTGTTTTTTGCTTTTTGTAGTATGCATCTGCCATCTGCGTCATAAATGTTCTCGATATCAAAGATTTTGTTTGTGCATTTGGTTTTACGGATTATTCTCTTTTGTTTATGAGAGTGTTTCCTGCGGTATCCATATGTGTGAGGTTCACAGGAAGGCTTTCCTTTGCCTGAGATGAGGTGATTATACGCAGTGTGGGTGGATTTACAGTCTTTGTGCTCAGAATTTGGCTTTGTTGGATGTGCATCAATTTTCGGAAGGTGGGTTCTCAGTGATTGTCGTATGGTCGAAATGGCTTTGTTATTTTCGTGTTTGGTTATCCTGGCTTCTCTGCCTGTTTGTGGTAGAATTCTAATGTTTAGGTTTTCAAGTTCGTATAGTAGGTCTCTGTTTAATTGTGCTGCTGAGAAGAATTTAGTGTTGTGCAGGATGTGACAGACTTTGTGGGCTAGTGTAAGATTGAAAACCCCCATGTTATTCGGGTGTACTCCCAGTTTCAAAGTTATGCGGTGCACCCTCAGGTCTTGAGGAAAAAGTGTGGAAATGTCTTTCTGGTGTTTATTGTTAGAGATATCAAACTCACAGTGAATAATCTGTCTTTCTGGAATGATGTGGACTGCAGTTGACCATATGTCCTTAGCCACAAGAAGATGAATTTGAATGTTGGTGTTATCCGTGTTCGAGGTGTGATGATATTTCCTATGCGATTCGATGGCTTCTGAAACTATTGTTTCATTAGTGGTGTGTGTCTTCCATTTCAGTTTAAAAGTTTCTATCAGAGTTTCTATCTGCTTTTTGGGTGTGGCACCTCTGCGTGTGAGGATGTGGTGGGGAGGTAAGGTCATATTAGGGCCGCTGATTGCGGCGTCATTTCCAGCGTGCTCCAAGTGTTTGAGCTCCGGTGTGTTACAGGTATTCTTTACCTGCAGCCCTATTTCTTCCCTCATTTCTAATCGGTATTTATGTATTTCCTTTTGCATCGTTTTGTTGCCATACTCCCCAATATATAAATCAGATTTTAGGTACTCGAAAAATGAGGTCTGGTGCAAGCCTCTGTTCCATTGTGCCCATCTGAAGGCGGTTTTTGCTACCCATGTGCCACAGTTGTATGTATCTGTTTGAAATGTTTCCTTGCTAGTGGTAGTTGTGAATTCATTATATTCTGTAATGGTTATGAAATTTTTTAACCAGGTTTTGAGTGCTGCCTCAATCATATTAATGGTTTCTCTTTCGGCTTTATCTCCGAAGGGATCATATATGTAAGCTTCTATTTTCCCAGGTGATGATGAGCGAATCATTATGAGACGCCAATGTATATTGTCACACACGCCTATTTGTGTGTGGCCATATTTCTTGAGTCTGCTATTAATGAGTTGTGTGAGTTTTTGGTCCTCCCCTGTCATCTTCAGCATCATGTCTGTAAGGTCCATAGGGGCTATGGTACTCGGGTCCCGTATTTTCATTGCATCACCAACATGAGTTGCATTTAACCACCCCTTTTCTGAAAGGAGTGATTCCGTGGCCATTGTGGTTTCAACTACTGCGTTATCTTCGGTGCTTGCTCCACCGCTTAACAGCTTCTCGGGTTCCGAAATATTATATTGTTTGGTATCGTTATCCTTCTTGTGGTGGGTTTTATATTTCATTATTCTTGAAGGTAAATTCATTTTGGGTTTCTTTGCAGTTTGGGTCCGTGTTCTCTCCCAAAGCCATGCCGTTTTGGGGTTTTGAATCATGTAGTTCAAGGCGCTCTTGCTTATCCTTTTGCAAGCTTTAGGTCTCTTGTGGGCTAGGTATATTATGACTCTAGGTCCCGGGAAATATAGTTTAGGGTTCGACTTCATTTTGCTGAGTCCCGCCATCAAATGAAAAAACATGATAGTGGGCCCGTAAGTGGTTGTTTGCAGTTCCGCTCGTGTTTTAATAATATTTTCCTCACATCTCAAGAGGTGTCTCATTATGTAATATGTCATAATTATGCTGCCGCTTATGTCTTTATCTATTTTTATTTCCATTTAAAATATATTTCGGACCGTGCTGGGCTTACTATAAGATACATATCTTGTGTTAAGTTAGCAGCCCGTATTTTGAGGTAAAGCTGCCGTGTTAAGTTAACACATATGTGTGTTAAGTTGACATATTGTTGCCTTAAGTTAACAGGCTGCCGAGTTCGGTTTGAAGACTGTTTTCTTAAGCTATTAGTGGTGTATATTATGCTAACAGACTGTATTGTCACACTACCAAACCGGCATTTATTGGTGGCATAGGAACTAGTTACGTTCCTAACTTGTTTAGTGACCTCTACGTATCTGTTTGAAAGGTTTAGTCTTCTATGTATCAGTCTGACAGTGCGCACCCTGCTTCCCCCATTCCCGTGGCTTCTGAGCATTATTGCGCTCTCCGTGTTACGCGTTACACCCACCTGTTGCCTCCCCTCAGATACCATATCGTTTATTTGGGCATTCCTCTTTCGCACATGGTTTCGTATATGTCCTCGGGTCCCTTCCTTAAAATATTTTGGTTCTAGGCTCTTTTTTGCAAAATTTCGATTTTTAGCGAATTGTGCCTCATGCAATTCGCTTCCGGTCCAAGGTTGTCCGTTTTCCTTTATTTTTTCCCTGCTATCCCTTATTGTCATATATAAGCATTGTGTGAAATATTTTCGCCCAATTTTACTCCTACGCACCTCTACCCGTCCCATATTCCCTAGGTATCGACTCGAGAGGTTAGGGTTTCCTATTATTTTGGTGCTTATAGCCGCCTTTCCCCTTAGAATCATGTGTTCGTGCCCCCGGGTCTCTCGTAAAATATTTTTATCATTTCTATTACGGTGTATTGCATTCAGTACTAAGTTGTTTAAACACCAGGCTAAGTTTGCCGCAGCCCGCTTCAGGTTAGCAGCAAGCCGCTTCGGAAAGTATATGAGTTTATTTAAGTTATTAGTTAACCGCTTGTTGCTTTCCGAGCACCGTGTTAGTGATATTAAACTTACCGAGTTATTTGCACATCGTAATAAAGTTACTAGGAGCCATATTGTGCTGTCTACGGGCTGTATTATTAAGTCAGCTAGGCACTTCATTGAGTTATGTGTAAGCCGTCTTAAGTTATCTGCATAACGAGGTAGGGTAGCTTTGGGCCTAGTATGGTTATTTTCAGACTGTTTGAAGTTGTCTGAGCACCGCGTTAAGTTATCAGACTGCCACCTTAAGTTTTCATGTTTCCAGGTAAGGTTGGAACATGAAGTGCTACGGTTATCTGTTAGTTGTATTGTGATATTGAGCCCCAGTTTAGAGACAATATCATTCCCGGGTTTGTCATAACAGGTGAGGGGGGAAATTTGAAAGAGCATATGTGTGAAGTTTACTAATCTGAAAAGGGAGCTAGAAAAGCAGTGCTGATGAAATAAGTTGTAAACACAGGACAGACAGCACAGGCAAGCACACTTGACATAATTATCATATGCTCTGCTCTTACTTAGAGAAGAGAATTGGAAAGGAAGCAAGTGTGAGGAAGGTGAGTCCTTTCTGAGTATTATATTGTGCTCTATTGAGTCACACACCGTGAGATGCCGTACAAATCTTAAAGTGCAGGTAAGAATTGAGAGCCTGGGGCAAAGAAGGTCAGGAAATTCAAATGTCAAAGTCCATATCTTGCAGAGCAGTGAACCTGTTTTGCAATTCTGCCCCTTCGGCCTGTGCAATCTCGCTGAGTTGTTCTGCTCTGCCTTTACCAGAGCCCTTCTTGCGATCCCCGGGACTTGGTGATGTCTTGATTTGTGAGAGAGCTCTCTTTTTCCCTGAAAGGATTTGAACAGTTCTCGATCACGAGGTTGAATTGCAAGTCCGCAGGGCTCAATGGAAAGGTTAATGACGTTTTTGCAATGGAAGAGAGTGAGGGGAGAGAATGTAAAAAACTTTCGATCACGGGGTTCAGTTTCAACACCGCAGAGCTCAATGGAGAAGTTAATGATGTTTTTGCAATGGAGGAGAGTGGAGATGCTTTCACCTTTCTGGCAGGCCGTGCACCTGCAGTTTGGAGGATGCCCTCCGTGCCTCAGAGATGCCAAAGTAGCTGCGGTTTGAGCTGTTGTGTTCTGACCGGAGCCCTCTTCAAATCCTGGTGGGAATGAAGCCTCGTCTGGCACTGCTTTTGCTGCTGCCGCTGCGGTTCGGGGGACTTTCACGTTAGGAGATTTCAAACCGTAGATCCTGGCCGGGCAGTTCTTGGTGCTGTGACCGTTAGCAGATTTACCTTCACACTCACGGCAAATTAGGGCTGAGCACTTTGAGATGAAAGCTGTTCCTAGGCCTGACCAGTGGTATTCCAATGGAAGTGCGTACAGGGCGTGCTGTATGTTTCTTTTGTCAATCTTAGCAGGCTCCGGGTGACGGCCCAGTCCCGTTTTCAGAAGCACAAAGATTTGACGGATCAATCTCGAACGCCGCTTTGCTCCACGCACTCTGCTGTGAATTGTAAACGCCTGTTGGAATGTGACTTCTTTGATGAACTTTGAGAAGGGAGAGGCTCTGATGTGAGTGAGAATGTGAGCCAGTTTTGGTTGCTTGCCCGCCCTGAGAGACTTAAATCCTAACGTGATGCTGGTTAGTTTGCTGCTCTTTGGTGTAATGACAAAGTCTTGAGAGTCTACGACCACGATCGCGTATTCGACTAGTACTCTAGCTTCCTCGATTGAGGCAACTTTCACGTGCAGGAAAGGGGTAGCGCTGTTTGGGTATTTTTTCCCTTCCACACTGAAGATTGCAACTGTTTTTTGAGCTTGCAACAGCACCCCTTTCAGGAGTCTGCTAACTTCTGAGATCTCGCGCTCTGTGAAAGGTCCTGCGGTCAATGCGCCCAGTCTTTTGACTTTGACAGATGCTAGGAAGTCGTCGTTACTGAGACCACCGTCTTCGTCGTCAGTGTCGTAGTCGTCGTTCTCTTGCAGCTCCTTGTCGAGTTTCTCAAATTCTTCTGCTTCGTCGAGAGTAGAGAGGTCAAATTCGTCACCCTCTTCGTAGTCTTGCATACCCGTTGGTTCCTGTGATGCGTCAAAGAAATGGAGCGCTATTCTAAGCTTGCACTCGTGAGAATGCAATTGTGTGAGCATATAATTTGAGCTTACCTCAGGTGGGGTGCGATCCTCTGCCGGTGGGAGCTGCGGCTCAGGTGGTGGTTCCACTTCAGGTTCAGGTGGCGCTTCAGTGGCAATGTCTTTTAGCTTCTGCCTCTCCAATGACTCCACTAGAAGCGAATGCTCACTCCTCGTGTCGTGCTCGCCTGAAGAGATGTCTCTAAAAATGTTGGCAGCAGCTTCCAACACACGCGAGTACTGGTCGTAGTCCAGCAGCTGTTCTCCAACGTTCTTCAGGTTCTCGACGGTCAATTCAGAATTCGTGGCGGAAAGGATCTTCTTGGCCACGTCGCTCGCGCCAGCAACAAGCACTACTTGTTCTCCGTCCCTTGTCGCCACGTAGAAGAGGTCACTACAATTCTGTGCGAGATGCGCGTTAGTTACAGTTAGTGAATTCCACACTGGGTAAATTTCAGTTAGGGCTAACTTTCTGGAGTCATAATGGAAGATGAAAAGAAAGAATTTAACAGGATTATTTACCTGCGCAGGTTTATTCATAACAATGCACTTCAAGGTTTGAGTGAGGAGGTTATAGGCTTGTACCTTGAAAATTGTGGCTGAGAGAAGTACTCGATTTCGCAATGCCAAGTCTCCAAAGTAAACAGGTACGTTCACTTCTTCGTGTTCGTCCAGGTCCTCTTTTACTGCCTTCATAAACTCAGTGTAGATGTTGGAGCCAATTTCAATCCTCGTGAAACCAGAAGTTTCCCATACTTCGAATTGCGTTTTGATCTCAGCGCTGCGGTGTTTGATCTCTTCCAGGGTGGCAGCTTTATCCCAAGCTTGCCCTTGCGCGCTCTCCATATCTGTTTCTGCCTCCATATCTGTTTCAATTTGAGAAATTGACAAACACACAAGCAAGATCGTTAGAATGTTTCGCGTATAGCGTCGTTTGTGGTGTTTGTTTATTTTCGTTTGTTGTACGATGTCGTTTGAAGTACTAGATGTTTGGTACCTCGCGAGCGCAGAGCAGAGCTCTTTGCTCACTTCACCAGGCTTATTTTTACGTACCTTTCCCGCAGAGATTAACTCGTTGGGCTCAGGCACGGGTTAGCGAAAGAAGATCATAGCAAAATTTTGCGGGAAAGGCATATGTAAGACAGGGTTTGGGCATATTTAACAGAACAGGAAGGCGCAAATCACGCTGCAAAAAACAGCGCGCTTTTACCTTCGCTTTTATCTTCCTCCAGCTTCGAAAAACCTTCAGAAAATATTATATCATAGTATTATTTTTTAGAAAAACATTTTCAGGTTCGCCTCATAGGGCGAACGCCTTTTGCTGAAGCTGGGTTTGCATCTTGCCTGCCGTCAGTTCCGTCCGATAATAAAACACCTAAGTTATTTTATTATCTCATCTTAGTCTCCGTATGTCTCTGCGAGTGCCCGACAGTTCTTGGAGTACAACCTGCGTATATATATATATGATATATATGATATATATATTTCAGGTTCTCCATCATGAAACTTGGCATACATATAGGTCCTTCAATGACGAACACAACGATATATTGTTTGTTGTAATAGGATAAGTAAAACCCAAAATCTGATACCCATTTCTTGTGGCTATATACTAACCGTAAATAATAGGGTTTCTTGACCGTGATGAATAACTTTTGAGCCACGAGGTCTGCTGGATTTCGGGTTTAGGCTTAGTTATTATGGGCTCTGACTAGCCCCTAGCCTGACCCTGCTTCCGTATCGTGTCCGTGACATCCTAGCACTGTACTGTACAGTAGTACAGTACAGTAGTACCGTCTTGTTTCACTGTCTGGGTTTCCGAGAGCATAAAGCCTCGGCCAGACACTGTTTATGTGATTATCTGTTTGATTCTCAGCGAGCTTAGCCGGACAACGGATCTGTCTTCCTCGCAGGTTATGGCCCGCACCGGCTTTCCGGTGATTCTGATGATGGCACAGCGCCTTGCTGTTGCCATGTTCGGCTAAGTAGGACGTAGGAGGGGTTGAGCGCCCACTTGGGCGGTGGTGTATTATTCTCGCGGTATGGCCTTTTAGCGTGGCAGTGATGGCGGCACGCGTTGTGCTCGCCTTCGCTGCGCAGGAGATCGGTTTGTGACGGATTGTTTTTTATTTTACAGCAGTATCGTCGCAGCGAGAGTTGATCTGCATCGTGCGCCACTGGCCCTGGCGAGGTCGCTCCACACGTTGTGAATTTTGGCCGCTCTCAATCTTCCGCTCACGACCTGTGAATTTCGATCTATTGTGCTGAGACTTCTACGGAATATCTGGCCGCTGTGACAATTTTATGCCACCACCCTGCTTAGCTCGACCTTTCCACTGTCTCTCCATCATGGTTGCTACAGCAAATAGAATGACGCGGTCTCGCGTCCGTAGATTAGAGACGATTTTTGATGATGTGGGTGCGCAGCACACTGCGACACCACACACGCCGCAGCTGCCAGCTCCGACCACCGCAGCTGCGAGGGAAAATCTTGAGAAATGTCAGCAGCTGGCACGAGACAATTTCGACAGGAAGGTGGCAAAGATCGTTGCCACGAAAATTCTCGGAGACAAATCGGACCGCTTCGCTGGGACAGAGACCGACGCAATTGACATTTTTTCACAAATCATGCATGAGCTTCGCGCGCAGTTTCTGCTCCAGTCACAGGCGTTTGCTCCCCTGTTTGACTTGGCCAACATGACTGTTGAGGCTAGGCATGAAGCCAATGAGATGCTGCTTTCGGCTCTGACGTTTCTGGCTCGACCTGGCTCGCCTGCTCGTGACTGGCTTGAGGCCTCTGGGTCTGACGTTCCTGGAGATGGCAAGCGTGCTGCCCTTGAGGTGGTACGCATGCTCCAAGAACGCTCAGAGCCCTTTGACTCTTTTGAGTCGCTGCTGGCGGTTCGCATCCCCAGCAGCGGAGATCCTGACCGTGGCATCCGTGAGTTCAATGGCCTGTTGCGGGACGTTCAGCGTTCCCACAACTTGCCAGAGGACGCGGTGAAGCGGCAGTTTCTAAAGGCTCTCGGCAATTCGGCGTTGTATCGTGACTTGGCTAACTCTCTGGCTCGAGCTGACCAGCGGCAGGGCGTGTCTCTTTTGACTATTCAGGCTCGTGTGCGGGAGCAGTTCCGCCACGGCCTGAAAGTCTCTGACGCCCCTGTTTCTGCTCTGTCGTTCGGCGATGGCGCGTCTGACCTGGTTGCGGCGTTGTCCAGCCTGCAGAAGCAGCTGGAGCGCATGCAACAGGACATTCGTGAGCTGAAGCGGCAGAAGCGGGAAGGGTCACCGCCTGCGGGCAAGCACCTTACCCGCTCTGCTGCTAAGCATCATCGTGCTGGTGTTAATTAAGCCACTTGGCACCGCTCCTCCTGTCTCATTTGACAAGAAGAGTGGTGCCTTCGTGCCTCACTGCAGAAATGCGGAGTGTGCACAGCGTGGTTTGAAGCACTGGCATGCTGAATGCCCCAACGGCGGTCCTCAGTCTGCCCACTACTGTGGTGCAGTTGAGGACTATGAGACTGACTGCCTGGCTGTTCGTTTCCAGCGGTTCTATGACGCTGGGGATGAACATGCCTTCGAGTCGCTCTGCACGATGGAGGGTCGCGCAGAGGTGTGCGAGCTGTCGGCACATTCCTTTGTGACGGCTGAGCCCACATCTCTGCGGCACTTTCGGGATGCGGCGGCTTCCGCTCAAGATGCGGCGGCTGACGATGACGGCATGGCTCAGTTTGGTCTGGCCACGTTCCACTCGGGTGCACGGGGCTCGATTCCGCCACCGCCTGCGGTTCGGCATCCCTCTGCACTCGTGGCTGGTGGTGTGCCTGCGGCTCATGACCCGCCAGTGGTTATCCCTGGCTCTCTCGGCTTGCCTGGCTCTGTCCCGTCACTCCAGCTTGGCGACTCTGCACCGGTTCCGCTATTTGCTGGCATGAGGATTGAGGCTTCTGACATTGGCTCTGAAGTCTCTGACAATGACCAAGGCTCTGACAATGACTCTGACGGCGGGCAGCAAGTGGCTTTTGGCTCCTTCGGCACTCTTGAGCATGACTCTGACGGGGGAGCATCGCCAGTAGCAGCTCCGGTGTACCGTCCGCGGACTCCGCCAAGTTTTCTCCGGTGTGCACTAATGGCATCTGTGCTCTGTTGTTCCTTACTGGCCAGCTCTACGGCATCTCTGGTTACCGTGGGCGGTGGTGACAGGGGCCTGGTTGAGCCCGGAGCCACCGTCCGTCGGTCTACTGGAGATCTCTTTACTTCAGATTCGCCGCTTGGTTCTCTGGACATCCGTGATTGGCCACCAGATGATGAAGTTCTTGTGTCCGTATCTTCAATGCTCGAACCGCCGTGGGAATCTACTTGTTTAAGTTCTTCAGTGTTTTCGGAATCTTTACCGTTTTCGGTTGCTTTACTTTCTGCTATGGATCCACCTTGCCCGCTTGGGTCTGGTGGTGCTCAATTTGAAACAGACAGCTTGCAATTCACTTCGGGATTCTTCTGTGCTTACATCCCGACCGCTGAACTCAGCCCTGCTGACCAGCCTCAAAGTGGCTGAGTTTACTTCGATTATCCTGGCAGCTTGATTAGCTTTAGCCCAGTAGTGGGATGACCGGGTCAAGACCCCGGCACCCAGCTAGAAGTGATCGGTTTCCACCGAAGTGAATGTTAGGTGTTTGTTTGTTATCTCGTGGCTGTATTATCCTGTACCTGCTTTGCTAGGTAGTCACACCCACGGGTGGTGTGCTGGACTTCGGGTTTAGGCTTAGTTATTATGGGCTCTGACTAGCCCCTAGCCTGACCCTGCTTCCGTCTCGTGTCCGTGACATCCTAGCACTGTACTGTACAGTAGTACAGTACAGCAGTACAGTCATCGTTTCACTGTCTGGGTTTCCGAGAGCATAAAGCTTCGGCCAGACACAAGTTAGATGAATATCAGTTTGTCTCCTAGCAAGCTTAGCCGGACAGCGTATCTGTCTTCCTCGCAAACCGTTAGCATCACCGCTGCACAGCTTTCATCGCCTGCGTGCATATATTCACTATATATTCACGGGGAAGCTGAAATCTCCCCCCACTGTATGGGGGTCCAGCTTCTCCTAGTATCACCCCTTGTTGCGTGTGTCACTGGTCGTGTGTCACCGTATGACACTCGCCTGCTAGAAAGCTCACTCCCGTAATCCTTCTATCAGCTTTGTTATCACCGGTTTCACCATCACTGCCTTGAGTTCCTGTTGCAGTGAAATAGTTATATATATATTCACACAAATATATACCTATTTTCACCTGTTCTATCAGGTTATGGGTCCCACTTCACGTGAGTGGTGATTCCGGTTGGTTCGGCTCGCTTCGGTTCGTCCGATTCTACAAACCGTCAACACCGTTTTTTTTACCGTCAACATCGCAGCATAATTTAACTGCGAACCGTACCAGCGGCATTTTTTCCGTCTCCGTTCCCTTTGCCGCTTCCGTTAACCGTGGTTTACCCGACCGACTGTGACTGGGAATCCGCGCACCGTTTCCGTCAACTTTGAGCATTCTGGATTATTTTCTACCCAACATGTCTCAACAGCGCCAGATCGGGCTCGCTGAGGCCCTCCGTTCAGCAAGGCGGGCTAGTGCCACGCCATCACCGTCACCCGTGGACACCGGCGGTGCTACGCCGGGTCCGACACGCCCAAGGAGGATTGTGTCGACCGCTTCTTTGCGTTCACGTCCATCGTCACTGCGGCCATCTCCGCTGCCGTCCGAGTTCTTCAACGACCCGTCAGTCCTTACCTCCACCCCGGTGGAGGAAGGTAGGGAAGAAGAGTATTTGGAGCAGCTTTCTTACGCCTTCACGTACTCCGCCGACATCATCGCGGTTTTACGACCTGGGGGCTATAACCCTAAACATGGCTACACCCTCGACACCGAGACTGCTGACACCGACTTCAACGCCCTGATTGCGGCATTTCGACATGTTCTGTACCCCGTGTCATTCCCCGAGTTCTCCAAGCTACTCGACCTTGAGCACGACTACGATTACTACCACGTGGTGCTCAACGAGATCATTTTCACCGTCCTCCCCATCGTTCTTCGTGGTACTGCTCTGGCACTTTACACAGAGGCGGCTCGTTCCCACCCTGGGGACGGCCGTTACATCCTGCAGCGCCTGCGCTACGAGGTCGAGGGGGTCCCCGATTCCGACTCCGATCGTTTTTGGGTTAAAATTGTGGGAGGCGGCTGTAACCCTCCTCACATAACAGACACTGTAACTACTTGTGATGGGACTCATATAAAGCAAGGTTCTATATTATGCTTTATAAGGTCATAGTGAGCTATGTCACTCTTAGGATCTATGTCCCGACTTACTACATATACTTGCAGGTAAGAATTAGGTATTTATTTGACTTTTGCCATGCGGCTGTTTTTACTCTAGAAATCTCTCCTGTTTCTTTGGCCTTGGCCATTACTTATTCACTCAGCTCTCTGAGGTAATCCTAGTCAGCATGGCCAAGTCTCATCAACCTATCATATGCTTGTACTGCATTATCATGTGCCAGTATTCTTCATGACACATTATTACACAGTACAGTAGTACTGTGTACTCCCATATAAGGGGGGTCTCTTCCTCAACAGGGGTCTCGGGCGCTATGTAATGTTGTAAGGCGCGTATGACACTGCTGAGTCATCCGCGCATGACACCGTGTGTTGTCCTAGCACAACTCCCCCCCCTTCAGGTGGGAAGCGTCCTCGCTTGTGCTTAGATGCACAGTCGTTAGGCTGATTCGGAGCCCATGGTGTCCCACTCGCTGTCGTCGGACATCACTGGTGGCGGCGTAGGGTTGTACTCCGGCATCAAGGTCACAGGCTCCTCGTCAGCTTCTTCCAGATTAGCGCAGACTCTTTCATCGTTGAGCTCTGTCTCATTTCCATCTCTCCAGAGTATCTCCGCTAGGTATTCACATACCGCTGCGATTGACCCCACGGGTTGTTCCACCGGTAGAGAGCTGAATAATTGTTTAAGCAAGGCCGCGGGGATGCCGTACACGTGCCATCCAGCTCCCATGCCTGGCCTAGGGTCGCCCAACTCTCTGCGGGTGGAGCCGCTCTGCGCCATCTTCTCGTGTCGCCCATAACGGCGTTTGAAGTCGCAGGGGTTTTCGGGGTCGCAGGACCTCAGGGTGGTGATAGGCGCGTTGGTCCAGAAGTGGGTGGGTTTCTTGTAGGGCATACCATACTTGCAATATGTAGCCAGATGCGGAAGTGGCAACCCTTGCATGCATCGGCGAGTGTGTAACCCATGAGGAGCTCGGCCACGCGGGTTCTCGATGAAGTAGAAGCTCGGCTGGAGGTACTTGATGATCTCCAGCGTTCTCCGCACTTGCCTGTCAGCACCACGCAAGTTTCGTACCCCTACCGTTTTGGCTTGGCTGTACTCCGTGCATGGAGGGCTCGCCCAAATGACGTCAAAGTGCTTGGGCGAGAACTGCCGATAGTCCCAGTGCAGGATGTTTTCGCAGTGGGTGGGCTTCCATCGGTTCTGGATGTCCACCGAGACTACCTCACACCCAGGAAACTGCTTGCTGAACTGTCGTTCGACAGAGCCCGTGCCACAAAACAACACCAAGATCCGTATTGGGCGTCGAGACGGCTGTAGGCGTGCTGCTCCTCGACCAGGTCCTTGGGATGGCATGAAACTAGTGGGTGACACCATCGCGAATGTGCCCACCTCGTCGTCGGCTCGTTCTTCCGGGATCCACGCCATTCCGTCCGCCTGCAACTCCTCAGGGTCCGTCATCCATATCGCTCCTGCTGACTCCTCGCGTTTGCGAGTGAATCTGCTCTTTTCACGTTCTTGCCTCTTGGCCTCGACCTTCTCGAACTCCTGCAGAGCGCGGTTAGGTATCCCTTTTCGGCCAACTCCATCGAACTCGAGGTCCTCGCGAGTTTTCCATTCATTCTCGGAGCGCGGCATACCTACCCATTTGACCATGTACTCCGTCCATGTCCGCCCGCCACGTCTCCTCGTGCGTGACCTCTCAATGCACTCCACCGCCATCTCCTTACGACCGCTCACGTCCACAGGGGGAGGCGGAATCTCCGCACTCCTGTCCGCGAACTTGCCATGGCCCGACTCCACTGGGGTGAGTCTATCCACGGTGAAGACGTCGTGCACCTTCCACTGTGGTGGTAGCTTCAGGCGGTAAGCCGCGGGGGCCCCTCGGTCCTCGGGGGCGAGCTCCATCTGCCGATCGCTGTGGAAGGCCTCCAGTACCTCCATCGGGCCCAGGCGCTTCTTCAGCAACTGCTTGTGTAGGCCCCGATCCCCGGGCTGGGTGAGATGCGTGGCGTCCACCCACACCATGTCACCTATTGCGTACCGGCGAGCACGATGGCGAGCGTCATACTGGGCCACTTGTTGCTGCTGAGCTACCAGCAACCTATCGCGAGCAGTCTGCAACTGCTGAACAAACTGCCGGGCAGTCTCGTGGGCCGTGCCTTTCTTCACGACGTCCCCTCTCCCCCCCTTGGCACGGCCCCTACGAGAGGCCAAGCAATGCAGCTTCTGTGAAGAAGTCGAGCTGCGACGCCGGGGCATGCCCATAGCAAAGCTCGAAGGGTGTGAATCCAGTAACCGCGGACCTGGAGTCGTTAATGGCGTACTCCACCGGGGTGCACCATAAATCCCAGTCTGTCTGGTTTGCGTCAACGTAGGCGCGCAACATGCGCTCCACCGTGTGGTTTGTGTGCTCCGCTTGGCCGTCCCCTTGTGGATGGTACGGCGTAGTGGAGGCCACCTGCACCCCCATAAGGCGATGCAATTCCATATGAAAGGCGTCACGGAAGCGAGAGTCCCTGTCACAAATGATCTTCATAGGAGCACCGTGCAGTCGCCAAACATGGTCGAAGTACATTCGTGCCACTTGCTCAGCCGAGCTGTCGGAGTACAGCATGGGGACCACGTGCACCATCTTGGACAACTTGTCCGTGAACGTGGCGAAGGCGTCGTAGCCCCGCTCCGTGCGTGGCAGTCCTGTGACGAAGTCAATGCTCACCACCTGCCACAGCCTGACCGGGACTTGGAGGGGGTTCAGCTGGCCATCCGGATAGCTGTTCCTCGGGCGGGTCTGCTGGCATATCAAGCACGAGCGGGCCCAGTCGGTGACGTCCTTGTTCATGCGGGGCCACCAGAACCGCCGCACTATCCGAGCAAGAGTCTTATCTCGCCCGGTGTGCCCCGCTGCGGGAGACTCGTGCGCTTCACGCATGACTATCTCTCGAAGGGGAGAGTCGGACGACAACACCAGCTGGTAGCGTCCCTCCGCGATGCGCCAGATCATGTCGTCAACCATGCGGAAGGTGTCCGTGCGCTGGTGCGGGGCGGCTAAAAGCTCTTCCTTTAACATCGTGAGGTAAGGGCTACGCTCGTACTCCGCGCGTAGTGCTTTTACGAACTGGCATGCCTTCAGTGGTCATTTGGCTGCGCGCGCCTTGGCTGCTGGCCCCGTCGTAACCATAGGCTCGCTTGCACCTTGAGCTGCAGGCGCACGGGCATTCGTCGTTCGAGGCCGAGTCCGGCTGGCGGCTGGCGCCCACACCAGCAGCACGGGCCACCGCAGCGCTGGTCGGCCTCCATCTGGTGACTCAAACAAGCATGTAGGGTGACCCTTGGCATCCTTGAGGTCGAACACCTTGACCACGTGCAGGCCGTACTTGGGCTGGATAAGGGTGCGCCAGGACGCGTCATAGTCCGGCAGTAGGAACATCGCCGACGTGTTCTCTGGGTCGGCGCGCCACTCGGCCATGAAGTGGCGTAGGATCCTCTCAATGAGGTTGCTATCCTTGGTGTAGGGGGGGTTGCACCAGACGTGCTTTCCCCGCCATTGCTGCTTGAGGCACTCCGTCCAATAGGTGTCCACTTGGCGGTTGACGCCCATGGAGTCACAACACGCGTCCACGTCGAACGGGCCGTACTGCGCTGAGATCTCTTCGAACTTCTCCTTTACCAGTTTCCAGTCCTGCCGGTCTACCACGTTATCGTAGTGGGAGCTTGACGCGGGAGGGGAACTTTGTTTGCTGGGAGGGGAAGGACTAAGGAGGAGTTGAGGGGGTTGGAGAGGGGGCTTGCTCCGGTTGCGAGCGAGAGCGAGTAGTGACGCCAGCAAGGGTGGCTTCATGCAAGGCGCGCTCCGCGGTGTGCAACGTCTCAGCTGCGTCTTCCCACAGGTCGGGGGTTTCCACCCAG
This sequence comes from Cymbomonas tetramitiformis, assembly GCA_001247695.2. Taxonomy (NCBI): domain Eukaryota; kingdom Viridiplantae; phylum Chlorophyta; class Pyramimonadophyceae; order Pyramimonadales; family Pyramimonadaceae; genus Cymbomonas; species Cymbomonas tetramitiformis. The sequence goes on along the minus strand of LGRX02030772.1, from coordinate 1,902 downwards.
GTGAGCCCATTCAGATGAGTGAGCTCCCCGACGACCAACGGAGGGCTGACCGGAGGTACAGACTCGTCTTCAGAGTCGGAGTAATCAAACGTGGTGTCGAGCACCGAGATGGGGTCTTCACGGATCTTGACTTTAGCGGGCTCCTCGGACGGCTCTTCGTCGGTGTCATCCTCGTCGATTGCACCGAATACTGAGGTGGGATCGGCGGGGGTCGAGCTCTCAGCCGGCTCCCTTGGCACACTCTGACGAGGCTCGTCTGTATCCCGGTCGACCACGCCCTTCTCCTTGAGCCCCTCCCTGGCGGATGACTGCTTGTAGTCTGGTCGTCTGGATTGGGCGTCCGGAACCACTAGGCATCGGCCAGGTACGTGCTCCATTTGGTGCACGCCCACTTCCACCAAGTCCTCATACCAGCGTGCCTGGCGTCGACTCAGCTCCCGAGCCGGTGCGAAGAGCCACTGCAAAGGTTTGTGGTCACCCATGAGTTTGAAGTCGGTGAATATAAGGTAATGCCTCCACGTCACTGTGGTGCAGTGGTGGATAGCGCACAGCTCCCGCTCCCCAGCGTGGTAGTTCTGCTCGGCCGAGGAGAATTGCCTGCTCTCGAAAGCCAGCGGTTGAAGACCTCGCCCCAGGTCTTGCATCAGCACGCCTCCTAGCGCGACCGCACTGGCGTCGGTCTGCACGCAAAATGGGCGAGACCCATCGGCTGCTGAGCGTTGGTCCGGTAGGGCAAGGATTGGCGCCGAAATCAATGCTGACTTCAATCGTTGGAAGGCTTCTTTCTCCTCCTTGCCCCAAGTCCACGGCACTCCCATCTTCGTGAGGCGAGTAAGAGGGTGGGCAATGTGAGCGAAGGACTGGATGTACCGCCGGTAAAAGCCACACATTTCAAGGAATTGGCGCACGTGGGTGACAGTCTCGAGCTCTGGCCAGTCGCGAACCGAGGCCACTTTGTCGCGTTGGGGACGACAACCTTCCTTACTGCACACATGGCCAAGGAAGCGTACTGCTCGCATGCACAGCTTCAACTTGCTTCGCTTGAGGTATACTTTGTGCTGGCGACAGGCAGCTAGTACGGCACGTACATGGCCGACATGCTGCTCAGGCGTGTCACTGAAAATCATGATGTCGTCCACGAACACTCTGCAGAAGGGTAGGTGTCCGAGGTACTGCGTCATCATTCTTTGCCACGTGCTCGGTGAGTTGCTCAGTCCCATAGGCATGACCAGCCACTCATAAGCTCCAAGGTGGGTGGTCATGGCTGTCTTCTCGATGTCCTCCTGTTCCATGGGAACTTGCCAGAATCCCCACAAGGCGTCTGCAGTGGAGAAGACGGTTGCTCCTTGTAGGTCATCGAGGAGGGTTTGCACGTCAGGAAGAGGGTACTTGTCCTTGACCGTGATCTCATTTATCGACCTGTAGTCGATAACCAGGCGCAACTCCTTAGGGTTGCTCGGCTTCGGCACCATAAGTACCGGACAGCCCCAGGGAGATGCTGATGGACGGATGTACCCCTTGGCCAACAGCTCGTCAAGTTGTGCACGAAGTTGCCGAAGCTCCTCTTGCGACAACTTGTAGTTACGCCGATGTAGCGGTTGTCCACTCCAGTCGGATCGCAAGCGAATGTTGTTCTTGTAGTCGCGGCTTTGGACGGAGTCAGGCAGCTCGGTACATATGACGTCCCTGAACTCCTCCTCAAGGTCGCGCAGCTGTTGCCATATCTCTAAGGACACTGTCTCGTCAATCTCGTCCGGCTCCTCCTCTTTCATGACGTGGGGCTTGGGCGGCGGTGACGGTGATTCCTCAGCCACTGGAGCGGCCTGCTCTTGAGATAAACCTTTCATATGGGGCTTCTCGTCGCTCCAGCGCACACGCTTGCGCCGCGGCCGGCGTTCGCGG